>JAOEGL010000004.1:169147379-169309879 GCA_034509955.1 Urosaurus nigricauda | reverse complement strand
TCTTGGGATTTGTAGTTTTACGGGGTCTTTAGCCTTCTCTGCCAATGGGTGCTGGTGCCTCAAAAAACTACAAATCCCAGGATTCTGTAGGATGGAGCCGTGGCAGTTAAAGTGGTGTCACAACTATTATTTCTATAGTGTCACAAGTCTATTTTATTAACTTCTTCAAGTGACCCAGCTCTTGTTGCTCTGCTCCAGTGACTGCAGGACTGGGCCAGATCCGATTTTGTCACAGTTAAAAATAATGAAGAGTTTCAAGACACACAAAAGATTAACACATTTTATGTGGTGTAAGCTTTTGTGGGCTTTAGCCCACTTCATCAATTGCCTGGAATTGCTGTTTTGCGAGGGATTTGTAGTAGTTGTAATGCTGTGTGCGTGTGTCTTCAAGTCGCTTGTTGAATGATAGGTGATTCCATGACTTTCATATGGATTTCTTAGACAAGGAATACTCAGGAGTGGTTTTAATTGTTGCCGTTTCTGACTTACGGTGACCCTAAAAAGACCCTATCTATCATGGGGTTCTCTTGGCAAGATTTGTTCGGAGGGGATTTGCCATTGCCTTCCCCTGAAGATGAGAGTATGTGACTTACCCAAGGTCTCCCAGTGGGTTTCATGGTTAAGTTGAGAATCAAACCCTAGTCTCCAGAGAAATCTTGTAGCACCTTTGAGACTAACTAAAATAAAAAAGTTGGTAGCATGAGCTTTCGTAGACTTCAGCCTACAAAAGATGGTCAAATTCATATGGGGAAGGAGACTTAAGTCTACAAAAGCTCGGGCTGCCAACTTCTTTCTTTCAGTTAGTCTCAAAGGTGCTACAAGATCTCTCTGCAGATTGATTTTACAGACTAGAAGGGCTATATCTTTGAATCCTAGTCTCCAGAGTCATAGTCCAACACTCAGACCACTAATTGTTTGTTATTATTTTATTCATTGATATTCTGTCTTTCCCCTAAGATTGGGACTCAAGATGGTTTCACAGAATATAAACTAGAACAGTAAGAACAATGAATGAAAATGTTAAAAGGAGCAAGAGGGATCCTTAACAAATTATAGCTTTAGAATTCAGAGATATTGCCATGCTAGTCTGTAGAATCAGTTTATCACACAAAGGGAATTGGAAGTATAATCCAATGGCAATCGGAATGCAATCATGGGGTTTTGCGTGATTGTGTGAAAGCTGATCACACACATTTTTGGGCAAAGGGAAGTCCTTCCGAACGCAATCATGGGGTTTCGCGTGATTGCATGAGAAACTATCACACACAATTTCAGGCACTGGGAAGCAATTTCGGGCATTTCTCAATGCAATGCAGTGTCAATACGCAATCACGTAAATTCGCTGAACTAGCAAATTTACTCAATTCCGAACTGGCCTCACTTCCATTTCTTTCGAAATTGAGAGAAATTCCTCCCATGTGATAAACTGCAGTAGTATGTAGAGAGATCTTGTAGTGCCTTTGCAACTGTTTCTTTCAATCAGTCCCAAAGGTCCTACAAGATCTCTCTAGTACCAAATCATAGCTTTGTACCTTTTCAAGCCAGAAGAGATACAAACTGAACCTTTTAATTATTTTCAGTTGCTTCCCATTTCAGCCTACTTTGAAACTCTTTTCTCCAGGAATAGCAGTCTTGAGGCCATAGACACAATGCCTTGGGAGAGTGAGATATTCCTTCACTGGTTTTGCATTTTGCTGTTTCTTGCATGTGTCCATTCATCCTTTTCAATAGATTTGGCAGCCTCAAGGTGGTCATTCTTGAAGAAAAGAGTTAGAAAGAATTATTCCAATCTGAAGCAACTAAGAATAATTCATCAGTAGCCTTGAATGAGGACAAAGGCTTTTTGGACTACTCATAGATATGGTAATCCAGTGCTGTGATATCTTCATTGCTATCCCACTACTCCTATCCCAACCTTCACCAAAATGCATCACTGGAAAGATTATTATATTCTTATTGAGTTCATTCAGATGCACATTCTGTTTAAATTGCAGCCCATTTCACATGCATACAGGGCCAGTATGGGGTAGTGGTTTGAGTTTAGGACTTAAGGGGAAGAGGATTTGAATCCTTGCTCCACCATGGAAACTTATTGGGTGACCCTGGGCTAGTCACACTCTCCCAGCCTCAGGGGAAGGAAATGGCAAAACTTCTCTGAAGAAATATTGCCAAGACACCCCATAATAGGGTTGCCATAAGCAAGAGATTGTTTGAAGGCATGCAACAACAAAAACAACAAATGTGTATACAGTGGACCCACACCTGGGGAGTAGGTGCTGAACGTATAGAATGCTCTATGTAAGTGTGTGTGTATGTGCTTTCAAGTTGTATGTTATGCCAACCCCATAAAATTCATAGGTGTTTCTTAAACCACAAAACAGTAATGCCTTTACTGCCTAACTGAAATGCACAAAATACATGTTGCAAGCTTTCGAACCTCCACTGGCTTCTTCATCAGCTAAAGATGTTGAAAATCATACAGGAGGGGGAAAAATATGATAAAGTTAGTCACAAGCCTGAATTGTGAAGATGTTCCTGTTCTCGGTTCAGGTGTTATTGGAGGAACATCCTCAAGGTATCCCTCTTTTTTGGATTTTGGATGTTACTGTATTACCTGACTAATGCAATTGCCTCAGACATGCTTGATTTATATGGTTTTCTTAGTCAAGGAATACTCAGAGGTTATTTGAATTTTTCTCCCCTCTAGACATGAAATCCTGAGGTCACACTGAGTTGGTTTGAACCTGCTGCCCCAAATATAGCTAAACAAACACAGGACTCTGAAGTTGAAGGCAATATGAAATCAGTGGAAAATTATTAATCAGAGACAAGGTTGCTTCTGTCCTTAGCTAACCCTGGTATGATTCACAGCAGAAACAATGAGGAATATGTAATCACCCACTCATCAGCTTAAAGCTCTTACTACAATATGAATCTGTCTACCCTACAACTTCCTGACATCTCCTCTATTAATTATCCTTTCACAATTAGCAGCCTATTCATATGTGCCAGCCACTAATATAGTGACATACAACTTGTGGTCTTCCAGATACTGTTGAACTGCAACTCCCAGGAGCCTTAGTTGGTATATACAAAGAAGAGGGATGTGGGGAACTGCATTCCAGCAACATCTGGAGGACTGCAGTTTCCTCATCCCAGGATATCTTTACCGTATATGCAGCTAATATGTCCGTTAAAATATGTATGTGCCGGTTAACAGAGGATAACACTCAAGGAGGCCATTTATGCATCACACTCTGAAAAGAGGAAATACATCACTGAAAAAGACAAGAGGATCACCAGTTTGCATAAACTTTGTGTATGTTGAATTATAGATAAGGATTTGTTGTTGTTGCTGTTGTTGTTTTCAACTTATGGTGACCCTAAGGGCACCATAATCATGGGGTTTTCTTGGCAAGATTTGTTCAGAGCAGGTTTGCCATTGCCTTCCCCTGAGGCTGAGAGCATGTGATTACTTGCACAAGGTCACCCAGTTGGTTTCATGGCTAAACAGGGAATCGAACCCTGGTCTCCAGAGTCATAGTCCAACACTCAAACCACTACACCACACTGGCTCTCGATGAGACTAAGGACGCTAACTGAAAAATATTTAGTATAATTTAAAGAAAATATAATGCATCTCACCATGATGGAGAAGACTGTATTTGAGTAATGTGTATATCTGCTCTGCCTATGTATTGTGTTTCAACCCTTGGGTCGAAACAAATCATAGATGGCATGCCAATAGAGCTGCTTCAATCTACAGAGACAGGATCTATTCTAGTTCTAACTAAAGCCTTTCAACAAATATGGAAAACAAAAGACTGGCCCACAGATTTGAAATGTTCAATACACATTCCAATCATCGGTGATTGCAGCAACCATGGGACAGTTGCATTAATCTCCCATGAAAGCAGTCATGCTCAAAACTGTAAAGCTGGGTTCCAAGTTGGGTTCAGAAGAGGAGGAGACAAAAGGAATCATACTGCAAACACACATTGGATGACAAGGGACACCAAAGATGACAATCAGAAGAAAATCAGCTAGATTGTAGCAAAGGCTTTGATTATGTAGATTGTGAAGAACTATGGATTGCTCTTAAAGAAATGGGTGTGCCACAACATTTGATTATCCTAATACATAACTTGAGCTCAGGGCAAGAGGTCACTGTTGGGACAGAATATAGAGATTTCCAAATGGCAATGTGGTCAGGCAAGGCTGAATTTTTATCACTCTAACTTGTATGCTAAACATATCATATGCAAAATAGGATTAGACTGGGGGGGGGAGGCATGAAAATTGGAGGAAGGAGCATCAACAATGTAAGATATACAGATGGCACCATACTACTAGCAAAGAATAGAAAAGACTTGGAATGATTACCAAGGAAAGTCAAGGAAGATAGAGGAAAAGCAGGCTTACAGATGAACATTAAGAAAACAAAAACAAAAAAATGACCATAAAGTAGATAATGACGACATTGAAATAGTTAAAAAGTTCCCATACCTTGGCTCAGTCATTAATCAGAATGGAGAGTGCAGTCATGAAATCAGAAGAAGACTAGCACTTGAAAGGGCAGCTATGAAAGAACTAGATGAGATCATGAAGGGTAAAGATATATACTTAAATATTATAGTCAGTATTGTCCATGCCATTGTATTTCCTATTTCTTGGCGTGTGTGTGAAAAGTAGACAGTGAAGAAAACTGATAGGAATAAAATGCGAAATAAATTATTTGAAATGGGGTGTTAGAGAAGAGTTCTACAGATAACTGGATCCTACAGCAAATCAAGTCTGTACTCTTCCTAGAAGCCAATATGATTAAATTGAGACTATCATACTTTAGACACAAGAAGACGTGGCTCACTAGAAAAGACAATAATGCTTGGTAGGGAAGCCCAGCATAGCTTAATGGTTTGATCATTGGACTATGACTCTAGAGACCAGGATTCGATTCTCAGCTCAGCCATGAAACCCATTGGGTGGCCATGTGCAAATCACACTCTTTGAGCCTTGGAGGGAGGCAATGGCAAATCTCCTTTGAACAAATCTTGCCAAGAAAACACCAAGATAGGTTTACCATAAGTCAGAAATGATTTGAAGGCACACAACAGCAACAAGGTAGAAGGCAGAAGGAGAAGAGGAAGACTGCATTCCAAATGGATGGGCTCAGTCAAGGAGGTCAACTCTTTGGAGGTTTTTCAACAGAGGCTGGATGGCCATCTGTCATGAGTGCTTTGATGGTGAGTTCCTGCATGGCAAGGCAAGACTGGATGGCTCTTGAGGTCCCTTCCAACTCAGTGATTCTAAGGAAGCCACAGCCTTGAGTCTGCAAGGTCTGAGCAGGGCTGTTGATGACGGAGTGACTGGGAGGTCTCATTCATAGGGTTGCCATATGTCGAAGTCATCTTGATGAAAGATACTGAGATCTCCTTGTGACAGTCACATAAGAACTCAATGTTTTTAATGGGTCTCCTAGATCTAAGTAAGATAAAGATATTATGCAGCAGGCCACTAGTGCCACTAGGTGGAAGCATAGATTTAGCTACAATCAACTAAGAAAATATTCCTTGTCCTATGCCTTCTAGTTGATGCTCACTTAAGGTGACTCTCTCATAGGGTTTTTTTTTTTTTTTTTGGCAAGAATTACTCAGAGGAGATGTGCCATTGCCTGGTGAGAGAGTGTGTGCCTTTTCTCAAGACCACCCAGTGACTTTCCACAATTGAAGGCGATTTGATCTCTGGTCTCCCAAAGTTTTTGCCCAGTACTAAAACCACTGGCTGCATAGGAAAGTATTAGAGGCTGGAGGAAACAAACCAGAAGGCTTCCATAATATAAGGACAAAGGCCGGAGGAAAGCAACAGGATGGGATGCCTGGGGAAGAAGAGCTAACAAGGGCTGGGCGGAGAAAAAAAGATGGAGGGAGGAAGCAAGAAATATAGAGAGATATCTTTTCCCCCATTGGAGAACCTAAGTTCCTTACATCATCTTGTATTTTAATTTTTTTTAATTAACACATACAATTTTATCAACCATTCTCCTTGTGATGGGATATTCACATGCTTCCATTGTTGTGCATACTTGCACAGATGTTGTCATGTATTGGACAATTCTTCCATCTGTTTGTCCATCAACTCCAATAGAAAAAGTTCTGGCTTCAATTGGAATTTATATTTCAAAATGTTTTCCATAATGGAATGTATCTGAGTCTAACATTTTTTCACCTTGACATAAGTCTACCACATATAATAAAAAGTTGTCTTGTTTTGATTACATTTCCAATGTATGTTAGTGGAACCTTTATACATCTTCAAAAATCTCTCTGGTGTCAGGCAGATACTATTATATCATTTTGTACAAAAAAAAATCCTTTAAACCATAACACACCGTATGAGTAGTTTTTCTTCTACCTAGAAATATGTATAGTCCCTGCTCCTAATTTAATAAATCAGGAATAAGGAAACATTGACCTTCCAGATATTTTGGACCAGAAGTCCCACATTACTTTACCATTAGCCATGCTGAGCTGGGTTGATGGGAGCAAAAAGGCCAAAAAAGTTCACCACCCCTGCATTAGATTCCTTCCTTATTTTCTTGTGCAGTCCCTGGCCATGGAGGATACAACTCTTAGCTCTGTTGTTGTTATGTGCCTTCTAGGTGACTCCAACCTATGGCAACCCTCTCCTAGGATTTTTCCTGGCCAGGTTTATTCAGTGGGTTTTTACGGCTGAGCAGGGGGTTGAATCCTACTATCCTGGAGTCACAATCTAACATTCAAACCACTATGCCATGTTGCTATCTCTTAACTCTGTACTTCTGACCATCTCTATTTCTGATCAGTGTTACAACTGTGTTACAGTTAGATAGATCAAGCCAACAATATTGCAACATCTCTCCATGTTGATCAATTGCATAACAGAGAGGAGTCTCTACTGTCTTCCCTGTAGAGAGGATAAATTCATATCGCCCCCGCCTCTAGAGCAGAGGTGCACAAATGGCAGGTGTCCAGATGTATTTGGACTGAAAGTCATATTTGCCTGCCTTGATTGGGTGGTTGGAGGTGGGAAGCAATATGTCAGGGTACAAAATAAATAATATTCTTATTTACTTGTACAAAGAAATGTCCTGCTCATCTAAGAATTAATTTTCTTATGTTATCATTCTGCTTAGACTTTGATTTGCAAAATACTAGAACTAGGCTCAAATCCTGAAATCAGCCAAATAAGAATCTAAGAAATACACAAATATGCCAAAATACTGAAACCAATTGGCTGTATTGTAGATGGCAACAAGGTGCAAACAGCACATTTGTTCCAAACTGGAAAGCTTTTATTGACCTTTAGCATAATAGAATGAATTAGTCAAAAGACGCAGGCTATTTGATAAGATGTAACTTATATTTTAAGAGCCAGCTTGGGGTAGTGGTTTGAGCTACAACTCTTTGATTCCCCAGTCTTTAATTCCCCATTTGGCCATGAAATCCACTGGATGACCCCAGTCAAGTCACACTCTCTCAGGAGTTTATCATATGACGGAATTTGGGGGTATAATGCAATGGCAATCCGAACGCAATCATGGGGTTTCACGTTATTGCAAATGAGTATATTTCACGCAATTTTGGGCAATGGGAAGTCATTCCGAACGCTATCATGGGGTTTCATGTAATTGCATATTAGAATATCTCACACAATTTCGGGCAATGGGGGGGGGGTCATTTTCGGGAAATGGGAACTCATTCCAAAGTCATTCCGAACGCAATCAGATTTCATGTAAATTTGCTAAACTAGTGAATTCACGTAATTGCGAATTGGCTCCATTCGCAATTGAGAGAAATTCATCCTGTGCCTGGCCTCAAGTTGTTGAAGAGCCCTCCCTCCAGAAGACATCATCTGGCCACCTAGAAGGGAGTGACAGGAGAGGCCAAACTCCATCGGGCCTAGATTAAGAAGCTGAGCCCTCCCTCCAGTCCACCTGCCTTGGTCCAGGCGTCGGAGGGAGAGAACAACTACTGGACTTGATCCCCTTCCCCACCACCATTCCCTTCTCCTTTTGTGTCATGTCTTTTAGATTGTAAGCCTGAGGGCAGGGAACCGTCTTAAAAAATAATAATTGTAAGCCGCTCTGATAGCCTTTAGGGCTGAAGAGCGGGGTATAAATAAATAAATAATAATAATAAAAAAATAAACTCAGCTTCAGGGGAAGGCAATGACAAACCTCCTTTGAGCAAAACTTGCCAAGAAAACCCCAAGATAGGTTTGCCTTAGGGTCTCCATAAGTCAGAAATGACTTGAAGGCCCACAGCAACAAAGAACAATTTATATTTTATCATGAACTTTTAGTGACAAGAATGTTATTATTACTGTTTTGTTTTTACTTGGGTCATGTCAACCACTTCCAGAACAATCATCATGTGTTCAAGATGGTAGAGGAGAGAATTTAGTGGTAGACAATCTGCCAGTTCTGGAGTCTGGCCAGCCTGTTTTAGTCAGAATGCAAGCAGAGTTTACAGTTTGGACTATAATTTCCAGAACCCACCATCCAGTATAGCTGGTGCCCATGTTGGCTAGGGAATTTTGGGAATAGATGTTGTAAAAGGTGATTTTTCTATGTTAAGGTTGGTTATGGTAAGGGCCATTTATTAGTTTACCTTTTCTCTGGTAGATCTTTGCTGTCTTAAATTTCTTTCTGATTGCTTGTAAAGGGATGGAGTAATACATATGCTAGGGAGTGGGGATGAAGGACTCATCTTTGGCTTTGTGGAAAAGTGAGGGGGGCTTGAATCCAGCAAATCTGAGGCTGTCCCAGTGTATCCCTGAAATGACCCTTTTCATCAGCAGGTGGTGATACCTACAAACAGGCTTGTATTTTCAGTAATATCTTTGTAGGGTACCATTCTACAACAGGGTTTCATGCCTCACAGAGGACTCTTTCAGACGTGGGAAATTGGAAGTATAATCCAAGGGCAATCCAAACGCAATCCTGGGGTTTCACGTTATTGCGAATTAATTCTTCTCACGCAAATTCGGGCAAAAGGGAAGTCACTCCGAATGCAATCATGGGTTTCACGTTATTGCAAATTTAAGCTTCTCACGCGATTTCGGGCAAGGGGGGGTTATTTTCGGGTAATGGGAAGTCATTCCGAATGCCTTCCGAAAGGAGCAGGGTAATTTGCCTGCGAATTTACATGAATCCGCATTGACTCCATTCGGAATTGGGAGAAATTCCTCCCATTTGAAAGAGTCCAGAGAAAGGAGTTTCTAATATAGGGGTAAAAGAAATGATAGGGGGAGGGAGACAGAATATTATTATTATTATTAACCTTTATTTATATAGCGCTGTAGGTTTACACAGAATACCCAGGCCCTCAGAAAATACTTTAAAAAAAGAGATTTGAAGTGAATACAGGAGAAATTGCCCAACATTTCAAAGTCATGGAGCAAAGTATCCAGGGAATTTCTCTGTGTTATTTCACTACATTTAGTCAAAGCTGGATTGGAGCTCGAAGGAAGAGCATGGGCCCTTTTACATGACACAGCTATAGCATTATGATACCACATAATTGCCATAGTTCTATGCAATGGAATCCTGAGGCCTGCAATTTGTTGTTTTTGTTGTGTACTTCCATTTCTCACTTATGGTGATTCTAAGGCAAACCTGCCATGCCAGAACTGCAGGGGCTCCATCCTATAGACTCCTGGAATCTGATGTTTGCTGAGGCACCAGCACACATTGGCAGAGAAGGCTGAAGACCTTGTAAAACTACATATCCCAGGATTCCATAAAGCTGCCACACATAAAGTGGTGTCAAACTGCATTTTTTCTATGGTGTAGCTACACCCGAAGACTCCTAAATGACCAAGTAAGTATATTTCCCCATCTAGGCATCCTCTAGATGGGCTATCATCCCTATATCTTAAATACCTATCATCCCTACATCTTCTATCATCACCAAGCAGCATACTCATGAAAAGCTGTAGTCTGATAAATCTGTAGGGCACTCGATGTGGAAAGGCTAGATGAGAGATAGGAGTTTATCTGCATTGCATTTATTGCATTGTATTTAAAATATATCATCTCTCTAGCTTGTGTGAGCAATAAAAGCAGTGCACAACAGGTTAAAAAAACACCTTTAAAAGCCTGCAACAATTGAGGATTGTTTTCAAATGTCTCAAAATGAATCTTTTTAACATATGCCTGGTTGTGTTATTAACCTGAAAATAAAATATATCTTTAAAATATCCCTGCCTTGATACATTGTAAATTTTATATCTTTCCCTAAAAACTATTGACACTGAAGAATTGGGAACTTTATTATTCTCTTTGTACTTTAGTCTTTGGGGAAGCAAACAGAACCTCTCTGCTGTTAGGGAAGAAAAGATAGAGAAGATGAGGGGAAAGTCCACTTGCAAGGCAAATAGGTGCCTGACACTGGCATTGGTGGGACCACTGTCCTTGTGTACGTGGAGCTTATCTGACACTGAAATAAATGTGATACCTTGCTCACAGCTGTGTGTGCACCCCAGAGGTCCAGATCAAGAGCTGTGTTATGTATTCCCAAGCCCGACGGTTTGCCAACACGTGAGAGGGAGAACAGGGGCAAACTGAGTCTCTCAGCCTTACTTTTGCCATCATATCCCCGTCGTAAACTTTGTTGCCTTCTATGTGTCAGGAATGTGAATTTCTGGAGAGCTTGGAAAAATTCTTTTTGGGGGCTACAGTTCCTAGAATACCAGTCTGCATGGCCACTGGCTAGGCACATTCCCCTTTGGAGTTCTCTGGTCATGCTGGTTGAGGGATTCTGGGAGCTATAATCCAAGAAATTGACTTTTTGAGCTGTGCGTCTGAAGGACATAACCTTCTCTTTTTGTGGAGGCTCCCAGATTATTTCAGAAGTCTCGAGCAGAGTACCACAGGGTTCTGTTCTGAGGATATCACTTTTCAATTTTTTAAATCAATGATGTAGATGATGGAGTAGAAGGAATCCAAGTTTGCAGATGATACATTCAGCCCTCCATATTCACATTCTGTATCCATGGATTCAGCCATCCATGGCTTGAAAATATTTTTTAAAAATTCCATAAAACAAATATTGATTTTGGCACTCTGTATACACCATTTTATCATGCCATTGTATATAACGGGACTTGAGAATCCACAAATCTTAGTACCTACAAGGGGTCCTGGAACCAAAGGTGGAACAAAGTTCAAAGGAACCTATACGGATTTTCAAAAGACTGGAAGAATGAAAAGAAAGAAAGAAAGAAAGAAAGAAGGAAAGAAACTTAATTGTATCTAACTGTCATCTCTATCCTCCCCAGAAGGTTGCCATTCCAGTTTGTGGAAAGGGACAAAGATGGAAACAATAATGAGATGGGGGAGAGCTATTATGCTTGTTCCCATTTCCCACTGCCCTTGGCCAGAGGGATATAATTTCTGAAACATTTTGCCTTTAATGAAATTTCAAGGTAAATGTGGAGATTCCTGCTCAAATGAAGTTTCTGAAGAATTTTGAGGGAAGCCAAAGATGGATCCCTTTCTGGGAGAAAAGCTGCATAGAAATGAAAAACAAACAAATAAATAAGTTACTAGATTACTCATTTCTTAGGTAGAGGAAAATGGCTAACATTAAATGTTTTGCTCTACGCAGAATCTCCCACCCCTCTGATGCCTGATATATATTTTTTTCCAGGCCTGCTGGAAGATCCCAGAAAATGCATTTGGGACCTTCTACCATGAACAGCAAGACTTTCTTCTTGTTTGATAGAAATATCTGAGAAATTACAGGTGACACACTGAGGGAGAGAGGGAGATAAAAGTTCTGATAAAACTCAGCAAAACATCTCCATGGATCCTGTTCAAGTTAACTGGGTTAAAGAGTCCTTAAATGCAGCCATGTCCTATTAAAATCACAGAGCTACATATGGTAGTTACCATCTGAATACAAACTCAAAGAAGATTCTGCTCAGCTCCAGTAAGTGATGATAAGCAATGGGAGGTAGGCTCAGACTGTACACATGAGACTTGATTCTTGACTTTCAATAAACCAGCCATATAGGCTACGTAGGCTGCAGACTTGGACCTTGCTTTGCTGATGTGTGCTCAGTATTATGTGGCAAATGACCCTTATCCTAGAATATTCACTGCTGTTGCTCCCAGACCTCCTGAAGGCATGAAGGCCTTTTGCAAAAAAATAAAAATAAAAATAATGATTAAAAAAAATTCCTCTAGCTATATTGTTGAAACCATTGGCCCCCATGGACTTTGTGCAGGTGTTTTTACCCCATATCTCACTGGGTTTTTTCTTGACACCAGATCTGTCCCTTTTTTTGTCTTTGGGCATATGCTATTCTATCCTGAATCCCATCCTAGAAAGGAACTGCATACCACATTATATACCAGTTACTATTGCTACTCACCAAACTCTTATAGTATATGCCCTCATATTTCCTGGAAATTATATAGACTGGTTTGCTACACATATTTTAGCTTGTATAGACAAATACTTTATAACTAAAACAAAAATACTAGTAGCCAATGATTACTTTAAGTAGTTTGTAAGAAGGAGAGAGAATAAAAGAAGGTTTGATCAGATTTGCACCCTGAATTACATGATAGCCCCTAAGCATCTAACTGCAGGTTTAAATTCCACTTTTTGAAGATTTTGCTCTGATGCATTTTGATCATAGCTGTTTCCTCTGCTTTCTCACAGTTTCATCTTCACATCTTCTGCCAGTAAGTTGCAATGCCTTGAAGAGAGCTTGCAAAACGTTACAAGTAACTTGTTGTTTGCACTGTAGTTAATCCATTGTTTCAATAACAAAGGTAGCACTACATTACAAGGGAAAATTTTTCTCCTTTTGTAAATTAAAAGAGGATAACTTAACTCATTTTGTGGCATAACTACCTTTTTGATTACTTTCAGAGTTATGAGGAAGGCATCATTAACTGGAACAAGAGGATTATCATTTAGTTTAAGTTCTGGTTTGTACTGGTGCCTTATGCATTATTGTGAATGATCTGGATGGGATGAGGGCTTGGTACCACAGGCTAGCAGCTTATAGCATTCATATTTTTGCTTGTTTTATTTTCAAAAGCCCAAATACTCAAGTTACTAGACTGTCGGTGTTGTTCTTCGAAGAAGCAATCTAAGCAGTAAAAGCCTACTACAGTGTTATTGCTTACATTGCCTTAAATGTCCATAACTGTTCTTAAATCACAATTGTGCCAGTTCAAAGGATAATAGAATTGAGATAGTATCATAGGCACAAAAAATATTAGTTATGGCACCACAGAAAGCCACAGATATAGGAGCTTAACTTGAAAGCATTTTTTGTTGTTGTTCTTCTGATGTTACTGGAAAGGTGCATTTATTTTTTTCAAACTTGACATCACATTTGTTACAGAATCTAAGGAGATATTCATTGCACCATCTGGTTAGTTTTCATGGGATCATTTTCAATTATTGAGGTCTGATGACATGGACAATATGATTGAAGCAGTTTCATCTACCACATATAAGCTCAACTCTTGCCATTTTGGTTGATAAAATCTAACAGGGGAGGATTGACCGGGTGGGTCCAGGGAGTGATAAATGTCTCACTCCATCAGGAGGAGATGCTTGCTGCCTTGAAGGAGGTGGTTGCACACCCTCTCCTGAAGCAGGCTTCCCTGGATCCAGAGGTATATGAGAACTACCACCCTATTGCAAATATACCCATTTGAGGGAAAGGTGCTTGAATGTGTGATGGCTGGACAACTTCAGGCATTTGTAGAGGAAACAAATTATCTGGACGCATTTCAGTCTGGTTTCAGACAGCATACAGCATGAAACAACCTCAGTTGCTTTGAAAGACATCCTACTCCAATAATAATAATAAAATTTATTTATAACCCGTCCCTTTGAACCTGCAATTGGGGTGGGGTACAGTAAAATATAAAAACAAAATACAGTTAAAATTATTACGACCCAATCCCAACCTCCCACCCCTTAAAAAAGGATTAAATTCAGGCAGAATTAAAACAAGCAGGCAAAATAACAACATTAAAAACAGGCTAACTAGTTTCTCATTGGACAACTAGGGTGGTCGCATCTCATTATATCAGCAGGTGGAGGATCTGGGAAACTCCAGACAAAAACATTGGGCAAAAACTTTGGAGCCGGGGGGGGGGGGGGCGGAGAGAATAGGCATTATCCAGGAAGGCCTGCCAGAAAGGATGCGTCTTTACTGCTTTCTTAAAGCAAACAAGAGTCGTAATAAGACGTATCTTATCCAGCAGGCCATTCCACAGCCTGGGAGTGGTGGCAGAAAAGGCCCTCTGAGAGGTCTGCGACAGCCTAGTCTTCATGGGCTGTAGCAGGTTCCTCCCAGAGGACCGGAGCGTGCAGGGGGGGGGGATCATATGAGGACAGGCGGTACCTTTCCAGGGGGAAAGGTAGGGGGGATCTCCCCAGTTGATCATCCTTGGTCTCTCAGCAATTTTTGATACCATTGATTGTGACATTTTACTGTATTGTAATAGCTCTGTGGGATGGGAGTAGGACGCACTATTCTATAGTGGTTTTGTTCCTACCTGCAGGCTGGTTTTAGAGGGTAGCATTAGACAGTGGCAAACCTAGTATACACCCAGTGTGATACTCTCCTCTCTTCAACAGCCTTTTCTGAGTCTGGCAGAGCTGCTGGACCAAGGGGCAAATGGAGAAGTAGAACCAGAAGACATCCCCTTCCCACCTGCTGGTGGTAGATGTGGGCTGTTCCTGCCTTTCCACAGCTTTTCTGGGTCTCATGAGCTGCTGGCTGGTCGGCTGTCTCTCTTTACCACCTGGCCAGCAGAGCCACCAGAACTGGAAGGCAGCCCCTTCCCACCAGTGCACCACATGACACTTCCTCCTGAGATGTCACCAGGTGTAGTCTGTACTCCCCACACTTCTCCAATGATACCCCTGGCATGAGGAGATTCTGGTTCAGCCCCACGGCTATCAAGCTCCATTGTATCCCACATCCTGTTCAATATCTACATGAAGCTGTTTGGAGAAAATCATAAGGGGTTTCGTGGGGTGATGTGCCATCAGTATGCTGATGTCACTCAGCTCTGTTTCTCCTTGTCATTCAGGTCAGCTTGGGCTGTGCAGATGTTGGACCAGTGCCTGGATGCTGTAATGGCTGAACTCAATAAACTGAATCTAGATAGCTTTGGTTTATTGACCTCATCAGCATACTTTGTCATCAATAAACTGAAACTCAATCCCAATAGAGAGCCAAAAGGGGTCTAGGACACAGGGAGAGCATGGTTTGAATTCCTGCTTAACAGGGGAGCCTCACTAGGTGGCCTTGGACAAGTCACACTCTCTCAGCCTCAGAGAAAGGTAAAGGCAAACCCCGTCTGAACAAATTCTGCCAAGAAAAGTCCGTGATAGGTTTGCCTTAAAGTTGTCATAAGTCAGAAATAAGGCACACAACAACAACAAGAACTCAATAAGATGGATATTCTGTGGATTGGTGGTTGAATTTCATCCAGAAAACAGTTTTCCTCTTTTGTACAATGCCTCCATCTCACTGCTTTTTGCCTACCATGTGACAGAAACAATACTTTAAAGTAAAGTACTTTATTTTCACCCCTGCTTCCTCACCCTTACCTCACACCCATTGCCTAAAGTGATGATTCCCAAAGTGAGTGGTACACCCTCCCATGGGCTGTGAAAAGATCCAGGGGGGTTGTGAGGGGAAAGGGGGCAGCAGGAGGCCTTCAGTTAAAGTACTGATGCACAAGAAAGACAAGTGTCCTTTAGGACATGGTGAAGATGAGGATTGCATGAGTCCTTAAAACCATCAGAAAGCCTTGCTTCATTTGGTGGTATCTCCTGCTCTTCACCTGCCTGCCTGAGCCCCCTCTTTTTGCCGCATCTTTCACTAGTGGCTGGAAAGGCTTTGGCACAGGGCATCATTTCTGTTGCTTGGAGTAGCACGATTTTGGGACAGACTGACTGACTAGATCAAGGAGGTGATCACATGGCAGTGGGGGAAAAGCAGTGGCAAAAGGGAGCTTTTATATATCAGACCCTGCTTAAGCTTTGTGTGCTCCATCCTGCTCTTGCATTCTTTCGTCGGACAGGCTGTGAGAAGATTTGTCCAATCCAAAGCATGTTGCCTTTGTAAACCCACCATATACACTGGCTGCACCCTCTGCTATGTTAACTCATATCTGTCTGTCTATGTACACAGCACACATGCATATACACATACACAATTTGTATTACAACACAGAGAACTTAGAATAATGTAGTGTTGCTAGGGAAATTCATCCTCTCTTTCAGCCCCTGCTTACAATGAAGATTGCAACAAAGCTTTAAGCAAAAATGGAAGAAGGGGCAGAGGGATAACTTCATTTTGCCCCTTGCCACCCCAAAATCCTGGACAGCCCTGTTTCTGCTTCTTCACTGATTTGTGGGAACTTATGAAAAGGCCTTTCTCATCACAGTGTATAATGTGGTGTGGGAGGTGGGGGTAGAGTATTTCTTTTTAAACATGGTTGTTGCTATTGTTGTTGTTGCGTGCTTTCAAGTTGTTTTTCAATTTATGGTGATCCTAAGGTGAATCTATCGTAGGGTTTCCTTGGCAGGATTTATTCAGAGGAGGTTTGCCATTGTCTTCCCCTGAGGCTGAGAGCATGTGGCTTGCCCAATGTCACCCTATGGTTTCATGGCCAAGCTGGGAATGGAACCCTAGTCTCCAGGGTTGTAGTCCAACACTGAAACCATTTGTTTATAGCAGTGGCCTCAAGCAGTTCACTGTGTATTGGGATTAAGGAGGAGATTAAAAAGGAAACAGCCAGCCGCTCACTTTTACACTTTGAGAAGATTAGAAGTGGTGGTAGAGTGGCAATTTTAATTCTTCTTCCAGGAGGGCCATCCTACATCCATCTTCTCAGAAGCATCCCCCTGTTGTGTCCAAGGGGCTTACTGCCAGGGAAGAAGGTAGCCAGGAACATGGTCTGTGGAAATAGGGAGTGCTGGGTGCGTATTACCCCCTATTTCCAGTTTCTGGCTGCTCTTGCCTGGGCTGCTGACACTAAGTTGCCACTTGTGTGCAAAGAAAGAATTTGCAGCCTTGAACAAGACCCCAGAGCCAAGTAGGGCAGAGGGAAACTGCTAAGGTCCACTTGCTTTGGCTGGTGGAGGGGGGAGAAGAAGTGGGTGACTCTTTGTTCAGTATAATCTTGTATGCTGACTACACATATAACGTAGAATTATAAATTATTATATGTAATTAATTACATGTTAAATACATATATAATTACATACAATAATTGCTGTTGTGTGCTTTCATGTCATTTCCAACAGATGGCGACCCTAAGGAAAAGCTATCATGGGGGTTTCTTGGCAAGTTTCTTCAGAGGGGGTTTGCCATTGCCATTCTCTGAGGATGAGAGAGTGTGACTTACCCAAGTGGGTTTACATGGCTGAGCCAGCTACATCAATTACATATGTAATATGTAATCAATTACACATGTAGTATGTAATTTTTATATGTAATTGCTGATTAGCATGGTATAGAGGTTTGTGCTAGTTCAGGACTCTGGGAGATCTGAAAGAGGAGGGACCCCCTTGCCTCAATATCCCTCCGAAGAACACCAACAACACCTTGAGAAAACGGAAGCCTTATTGTGACTAACATCACCATTTTATTTTTTTATCTTTCCTCCTGTTTGGATTCCTAATGCCTTTGCCTGATGAAGAAGTGTGGGGCTCTCGCTGGCAGACCGCGAGGCGGCTACCACCCCGCCCTGATAGTGGGCCGGATACATGGTTTGCTAACCCACATTTGAAACACCCGCTCACTGAGGTGATGCTGCCTGGCCCAATCAGCACCCGCCAAGTGTACTTTTGTATCCAATCATGTAACCTCATACTTTGTAGCCAATAATGTAGCATGTAACTCATGATGTAACCAAAGACAATAAAAGGAGCGTTTTTGAAACGCGGCGGGAAGAAGCCTGCCTGCAACCTCCAGCTCTGCCTGCGACTGAGTGATTTCCCAACATCTGGTGACCCCCGACGTGATAGATAAGGCCTTGCTTACTCGACTGGAAAAGTCTGCGCGCTCATCCTAATCTCAGGATCCCGTAAGTATGGGTGGATCGTTATCTTCCGAGCAGAAAGCTCACGCGAAAGAATTACATCAGCTGGTTAAACGGCTGATAACGGACAGGAAATTGTCTCTGGGGGAGATTGAGGCACTCCTATTGGAAATTGCATGCCAATGTCCCTGGTATCCCGAGAAGGGAAGACTCTCCACAGATCAGTGGGAAATGATAGGGAGTCACTTGAAAGCAGAACCCCGTGCCTCGCTGCCACATTTGGTAGCATGGCAAACAGTGAACACCGCAGTCGTTAGGCTTAATGAGTCAAGACCCACTGCCTCTCCCATGTCTTTGCTGACACCACCACAAGCCATAAGTAATTTCCCTGTCGTGGCCCTCCCATTGCCCCAGCTGCAAAAACCTGCCACCATCACCTCTGGAGGCACGGACCCCGCCCGAGCATGGCCAGCTCGGATGGGAGCCATTGCTGCCGGAATTGCGGAGGATAAGCGGCAAGGGGTCAACATGTGGGAGGGAGACATACAATGGGAACCAGATGGTCATCCGGCCTTGCTTCCTGTAACTTTTGAAAGGGCAGCAGAGCCTAACTCCACAAGCGCTCCCTTACCCATTGCTCCTTCACAGGAGTCAGTTTTTGCAGTCAAAGCAGCATTTCAGGATGAGCAGCAGAAAGGAGCCCTCACTGAGATAGAACTTGCAGAGGGTTTCCAGGCTTTTCCAGTTACACAGACAGAGCTACCTCCAAAGGTCCTAGCAATATCTTCTGATTGTGTAATTTTGGCTTTTCCGAAGATGCCTTCCTCTGGTCAGCTTCAAAAAAAGCTTGCTGAACCCTACTGTGACTCTGTTAATCGGCTGCCAACAGCCTTAGCACAGCAGGATGGTAGTCCAGAAGCGGCCACAGAATTGTTCATCAAGTTGGCAAAAGACAGCAAAGATTGTCAGCAAGCCTTACAACAACTGATGGCTTCTAGAAATTTCACATTGGCAGATATGCTCAGAGTTTGCCAGGACATAGAAATGTCAGTGGCACAATTAGTTTTGTTACCATTTGCAGCCCCAAACCCAGCAGATATAGAGCCTGATGGTATCGATGTGCAGTGGATAGAGCAGACAGTTACCATCCAGTGGCTTAGCTGTACATTTGGAGATGGAGAGTTCCTGCATGGCAGGGGGTTGGACTGGATGGCCCTTGTGGTCTCTTCCAACTCTATGAATCTATAAGCCGTGGCAGATGATGATTGCTTAGTATCCTCCATTCCATCAACTTTCCTTTCTCCATATTTCTATCAACACTCTCATACTATGTGTTTTTCAGTTTTCCCTTTTGTTGTCCTTTACATGCTCAGAGTCAGCACCCTGCTGATTCTGCAGTCTTCTGCTTAGATTTTAGAACCTGGTTTTGGTTTGGTTTGGTTTTAGGGGTTCTTTTTGCCCTGTTCAAGTCTGATATTTAGAAAATTTAGCCCTTTGTCTTGTCCTCATGAATTTGCAACCTGAAATTGTATTGTGTGTGAGATTTTTGTTGGCAGATCATTGGGTCTATATTCTTGCTTAGCTGAAAGAGTTTCTTTTCTTTTGCTTCTTTAAGTCTGAGCTTGCTCTCTTCATGAGTCTAGTTCTTCGTTCTCCTTTCCTGAGAGTGTGTAGCCCAAGAGTGACACTGTCTCAACCTTTTGGTCTCTTCCTCCATTCTGCCTTTCAGCTGATTCTGTATGCTTTTAGTTTGTCCTCTCTTTTTAAACTATAGGCCTCCTATATAGCCTGGACATGGTTGTTTGGAGACATGTGTAAAAAGAAAATCTGATAGAGTCCTATAATTGTGGAAATTGTAAAGGGACAAGAGTTTCTAGTTTTTTCCCTTGACTCAAATCCGTGCTATTGTTGCTATTTTGGTTGTGATAAAGCATAATTAAAATCCCTTCTGGATGCACAAGTCTTGTAGACAAAGAGAACATCACATTTTGTGGAATAAAATCAGTACTTAGCGTGGTACTTGGGAAAACTAGGCTTTCCATGTTCTATATCTCCTTCTTCTAGTGGTCAGCTCAGCCTGCCTGTGTTCTTTGTGGGATAGGCTTGGCTGGAGAATTTCAAAAGCTAGAGGCCAGAATGGTCAAAATAGGTGTTAATTGCTGTTTGCATTTGTCTATCTGTGTGTTTGTTTGGCTGTCTGTGATTTGCAAATCTGAAGGCAGCTCCTTTCTCTTGCTCTTAAAGTCCTTGCTGTGTTGACTTTTGATAGGAATTTCTGTTAAGCTTCATCTTGATCAGCACAGTCTATCTGTGCTAAAGGACTACATATCTCATCAACCTGAAGTGTGGTACATCCTCTCAGTTCAAATTGCTTGGTACAACTCCCAAGCAATTAGCAGATGGTGCAAATATCTCCAATTTTTTGAACTCTGCGTATGCCCAGAGGTTGGAGGGACATAAAACATTCCTCATCCTCCCTTTTACTGACTCAAATAGCTTTCTTCTCCAAAAAATAAAAAAAAGAGGGGGGGGAATGCACCCTCCAACCAACAAAAACAAACAGGTTGTGAACCGGGCCACATCTGTTGTATTTGATTTGCTTGGAATCATTTAACTTTACTGTCAGATTATTTATTTCAGAAACATTCTTCATAGCCTACCCATGGCATGCACCAAGGACTGAAAACTCCGATCTCAAATTTCTCACTCAGCCCTATCCCAACAGTAGCCATGGCAGAGGACATCCGACCCCATGTCGTGGCACGACGGACTGAAGAACCCAATTCCAGGCTTCAACATGCAGATAAAGGACACCGAGTGCCAGGCCAGGAAGAGGGAATCAGGGAGATGGAACGACCCGGTGACCTGGGGACAGATCAAGGCCTTGAGCAACCAGGCCAATGAACTCATAGAACAACAGGGCCTGCAAAAGACTGACGAGAACTTTACTGTTGCGCTAATTGCAGCGCTAAATGCTAATTCTGTAGTCATGATATGTATTTTTCTGTTTCTCTTTGTGCCAGGAACTGTGAGCAGGAGCACTACCCAATCACCCACCCAGCCTGTAAACATTTGGGAAGCTTTTGCCCTCTCGCTTAATCAGTCCTCCTTCTGCCTGTCTAACCAACATGCAGTAGGGGAGATATTAAGTACATGCCTCATACCTGTTTGCCATGATCCTCGCGATATGCAAAATGAGACCTGGTTTTACAATGGTCTAAGTAAGGGCAACGGCTTGCGCAATGAGGGGTACCGAGGATACCACAATTGGGGAGCTCAGACGAAAAAGGTGCCATCCTCAGCCACACACTTGTTAACCCCTCGGGTGGCTGGCAGTAACATGACATGCGCTCGCATGGTCAACTGCACAGCTGCAAATTGCGTCCGTCTTGGCCACAGGTATGAACTCAATTGCTCCAGCTATGTAAACATATCATATGTTTATAAATTAGCTCAGCTACCTCTTGGGTGGTTTTGGACATGTGCGGGGTACACCTTCAACTACATTCCTGCTAACCTGTCCCTCATCCTACCCCCCAAACACAAGATCCGAACCAGGAGATCGGTTCAGCTTAGCTCAGACTGCGACTCAGAAGTGAAGCTGCTAAGCAAAGCCGAGTACCTGTCACTGGCCTTCTCCTTGGTGGGGGTTCCTGGGTTAGCAGTGGGGAATGCGAAGAACATACATGAGCTTGAATGCTGGGCAACAAAAAATCTGAACGCCACATCCAAGGCTTTAGGGCTGCTCAACCAGGAGCAGACCGAGCTGAGGCACGGACTCTTGCAAAACCGAGCAGCCATTGACTATTTGCTACTCTTACACCACAAAGGGTGCGAGACAGTGGAAGGCATGTGTTGCTTCAACATGACTGATAACAGCCAGAAGGTAGAGGATCAAATAGGACAACTGAGGAAGCTCGCCCAAGAGATTAGAGAGTCATCTCTGGGAGATTGGTGGGAAGGCCTCTGGAGTTGGCTCCCCCTGGGGTGGGCTCGATCCTTGGTGCAATATCTCATGATCGCGGTGGTGTGTTTGATTGGGCTTTGCTGCTTCATCCAGTGCCTCCCTGGATTGGTCCGGATGGTCGCCTCTTCTGCCTCGGCGGGTGCGCAGAGGAGGGGGTTCGCGGGCTATGTATACCAGCTCATAAAAAACAAAAAAGAGGGAGGTGTGGGGCTCTCGCTGGCAGACCGCGAGGCGGCTACCACCCCGCCCTGATAGTGGGCCGGATACATGGTTTGCTAACCCACATTTGAAACACCCGCTCACTGAGGTGATGCTGCCTGGCCCAATCAGCACCCGCCAAGTGTACTTTTGTATCCAATCATGTAACCTCATACTTTGTAGCCAATAATGTAGCATGTAACTCATGATGTAACCAAAGACAATAAAAGGAGCGTTTTTGAAACGCGGCGGGAAGAAGCCTGCCTGCAACCTCCAGCTCTGCCTGCGACTGAGTGATTTCCCAACAAAGAAGCCAGTGGCGCTTGGAAAGCTTGCAACATATATCTCGTGCCTTTTGGTTGGCTGACTAAAGATAGTCCTGGATTGTGGGTGTTGTTGTACAATGACTCTTCAGGTCTATTAATCTCATGGTCTGAATGGATTCACTCAAGTTGGACCTTGCACTGGGATGTTGGTTGTGTAATCATGTTAGTTGTTATTGTTGTATGCCTTCAAGTCATTTCCAACTTATGGCAACCCTAAGGTGAACCTATCACAGGGTTTTCTTGGCAAGATTGGTTCAGAGGAGGTTTTCTCTGTGGCCTTCACCTCCATCCCTTTAAAACACTGAAGGGATGGTGTGAGTGAGATGAGGCTCCATAGAAAGAGAAAGGAGAGACCCAGATTTCTTTTAAATTTGAATTTTAAAAATTTTCCTTTAAATTTTTTTACTTTTTAAAAATTATATTTTAAATTTTTTAAAAACCATCCCACTTAACCAAATTTTCACTTTAACCACATGAAACCACATATACATAAATCTGTTTCAGCTGCGCAATTTAAAAATTTAATTTGAATGGCTCTCATTGTTTATACCACAACTATAACCATGACAGAGAGAAGAAGAAGAAAGATGGTGTTATGCAAGAAAGAAGAAATATCTGTATCTCTGCTCTATGTTATGTTATTTTTTTTTATTGAAGAAATGAACGATGGATGGAATGTTATGCATTTTTAACCAATAAAATTTATTTAAAAAACGACTATAACCACGACATTCAGTGTGATTACAAATTATGAGTAACATTCATACCAAAAAACAAACAAACAAACAAACAAACAAAAACTTGACTGAGGTCCAAAACACATGGCAGAAATAATCCGGTTCGAGACCGCTTGAGCAGCCCTCGCTCTGTGCTAGCCGGCAATTGTCGTTTCTTGTGGCACCAGAGCCCTTTGACAGAGAAGGCTAAATGTCACACAAAACGACAGCTCCCAGGATTTCCTAGCATTGAGGCAGGGCAGTTAAAGCGGTCTCAAACTGGATTATTTCCGCCATGTGTTTCGAACTGAAGGGTTCTGTATGGTGTGGGATGGGAGGAAATCAATGAGGGATGTGTGTGGGGGGGGGGTGGTTGGGTGACACCATGAGTTACCACACCACTGCCTTCCCCTGAGGCTGAGAGAGTGTGACTCTCCCAAGGTCATGTCTGAGCAGGGAGCCCAACCCTAGCTATCTGACTATGGTCCACTGAGCCACTAAGGCACTGTCCCTTTGGAAGGGAGCTCTGCCCAGGCTGAGTTTGGCCTTGCTGCTGCTGCTTCCCAAGGGCTGGCCCTGCTTTGGAGGCTTGGAGCCCCCTTCCTTCCCTGCTCTCTCCCCTCCCAGCCGAAGGAGGGGAAGGCGGGGAGGAGAGCCAGGGGAGGCCGGGGCTTGGCTTAAGCCTCAGGATTGGAAAGGAGGCGGAGGGAGGGCGAGGACTAGGAGGCAGGCTGCTTGCTGCTGGGGACTGAGGCAGCAGAAAGAAAGAGAGGAGGAGAAGCCAGGCGCCAAGGAGGAGGAGGGCTACCCTGGACAGCACCATCGCCTTCCTCCTTTCCTCCTCAGCAGCAGCCCTGCCTTCCAAGTCCTCCTCCTCCTCCTCCTCCTCCTCCCTGCCTTTGCTCCCAAGGCTGCAAAATGGTGAGTGGAGGGCTCAGGGGGAGCCTGGTGGTTCTTCTAAGTCCCCTCAGAGAGAGAAAGAGAGAGAAAGGAGGAGGAGGAAGGGACTAGGCTGGGAGGGGAGAGAAGGGTGCCTTTCCTTCAGGGAAGGAAGGAGGGCATTAAGGACTCTAAGGAGGAGGCACCCGCCTCTGGAAGGGGACATTCCTCCTTCCCCAATAGCCCTCAGCCCCAGCACCACCAGGAGATTTCTTCTTCCCCACCACATTGGCTCATTTGGGGGTGAAAAACCAAGCCCTTTTTCAGCCTCCTCCTCCTCCTCTGGGCACCCCTGAGGCGAAGAAGGAGAAGAAGAAGGTGCACCATCTTTGCGCGCGCTTTTGGAGGGGAAACAAACTGGTGTGTCCTCTCACACTCACAACCACACACACACACCCCCACGCTGTTGTGCACACAGACACATACACACCGTGCATTACTTGCCCTATGCACACGTGCTTCCCTGCTCTCTCAAACACACTCTTGGGTCTTTTTTCCCCCTTTTCTTTGGCTGCAACCACATGGCAGAAATAATCCAGTTTGGCACGGCTTCAACAGCCATGGCTGGAGGCTATGGAATTCTGGGAATGGTCGTCTGTTGTGGCACCTCTGGTGCCACAACAGACGACCATTCCCAGAATTCCATTGCCTCCAGCCATGGCTGTTGAAGCCGTGCCAAACTGGATTATTTCTCCAGTGTGGATGCAGCCACAACTCCATGCGCTCCCACTCATACAAAAGATATTCAGGCAAAACAATTTTGCACAACGTCACACAAAACCCACCATTAAAGCGGTCGCAAAGGAGCGTTAACACACAGCTTTTCACTTTTGGGACTGCATATTGTTTTCTTGTCTTTCCCCCTGCGCTGTTGGTTGTGTGTCTTCAAGTTGTTCTGACTTGTGGCGACCCAATTACGGGGGTTTTGTGGCACGTTTCTTCTTCAGAAGGGCTTGGCCGTTGCCATAGGTTTCGTGTGATAATGTTTCCTGTGATAATGCCTGTCTAGTGTATCACATGAAGGAGATCGGGAGTTTACCCTGCAGATATTGCAGAAAAATCACGTAATGACGCAAAAACGATTTCACACAAACTTGCACAAAACCCACCATTAAAGTGGTCACAAAGGAGCATTAACGCACATCATTTTACTTTCGGGATTCCAGCGACAATGCATTCCCAGTATCACTTTATTTGTGCAACTGTGTGTGATAATCATTCGCACAATTACTCGCCATTTTCGCTTCATTTGCAGGATGCTTTAAAAGTGCTTTAATCTCTCTTTAATGCGGAAATTAGTCCCGGTGTGATAAACTCCTTAGCCACACTCCCACATGCCAGTGCTCGCATGGGTGCCAGTGCTGGGCGTTCCTTCCGACACCTTCTTGCACATTGTTTTCCTGTCTCCCCTGCACTGTTGGTTGTGTGCCTTCAAGTTGTTCTGACTTACGGCAACTGGATTACAGGGCTTTCGTGGCAAGTTTCTTCTTCAGAAGGTCTTGGCCGTTGCCATAGGTTTTGGTAGTGTGATAATGTTTCTTCTTCTTGTTGTTGTTGTTGTTGTGTGCCTTTGGGTCATTTCCAATTTCTAAGGCAAATTTAGCGTGGGGTTTTCTTGGCCAGATTTGTTCATAGGGGGTTTGCCATTGCCATCCTCTGAAGCCGACTTGCCCAGGCTCACCCAGCGGGTTTCATGGCCGAGTGAGGATTCGAACCCTGTTCTCTGGAGCTATACTCCAACACTCAAACCACTACACCAGCATACTGTCTTCTTTTCACACACCTGTGCAAACCCACCTATTATTTTACTGTCTTTTACCCAGGTAACTCTTCACTTTCATGCACACTGATGGAAGGCAATGTGCTCCGAACAGCATGCCTACCACTTTTTCATGCATCTACACACCCTTCTTATTAGAAAACCCACACAATCTGGCTTGCTGCATCCTTCCCACACACACACAGGTTAGTTCTTTCTCCTCTCATCTAGGCAACACAAGCTGCGTTCACACTGGAGAAATAAACCGGTTTAAGTGCCATGGCTCAATGCTGTGAAATTCTGGGAATTGTAGTTTGTTGTGGGGCCCAGAGCGGAGCAGAGCTCCGCTCTGGGCCCCACAACAAACTACAATTCCCAGAATTTCACAGCATTGAGCCATGGCACTTAAACCGGTTTATTTCTCCAGTGTGAACGCAGCCACAGACTTCTTCTTACAAATAGCCACGTTACTCTATCATCTTTGTGGTCGTCCACCCCCACACTGCACAACCAGGGCTTTCTTACATTTGAAAATACTGTACACTTTTCAAGGAGACAGCTGTATTAGTGTGTTTCAGGATAGGAAGGAAAGGGTTTGGGGGAGAGAGTCTATGCATCTGAAGGAATCCATGCAAGCTTATGCTGAAATATATATCAGTCTCCAAAGTGCTAAAAGCACACAACAGATCGAATGTATGCAGAGGGTTTTCTGAGTGTGCGCGAGGATTTACAGTTTCTCATGTTCTTAAGTACATTTATGATGACACCTCCCCAACGTACTGAGGTTCTTCCAGCAACAAGTTGGCTCTCCTCCTCTCCTTAAGCGTTTAAAAATGACTTATACCATCAAGAATCGGAGACTAGGTCCAATTCACACTGAGGCAAAAGGCCCGTATCCACCCACACCCACAATTGATTCCTCTGCGGTGCAACACCATGCAAGTCTCTTTGGAATTTCAGAAGTAACTTTTCAAAAGGAATAGCGAAAGATTGGGCCTTTAATACTTGCAAAGCCCATGTCGATTTAAAAAAACAACAACAGCCCATATGTGTCACAACCAAATGTATAGTGAGGCATGGAAAAGTGCAATAATGGCTTCTAAGGCAGACATGTAGTTTACTCCATTGCAACAAAGGGGCCATGAAGTCAGCTTAGGCAAATGTCAAAGATTTCCAGGAGGAACAATAGGTTTACAGTCCTATTTCTGCATTATTTTTTTTTCTTACTTGCCTTTGTCACAATTAGATTAAAGAAGAAAGGCCAGTTTACAACGGGGAGATCCAACTCCCTTCTTGGCTGCAGGTCAGCATAGTCTTCCCAAAGGGATTAGTCCAAACAACTGACTAAAAACTCACTAATAATGAAGGACACCCTTCCTAGATGTCCTCAGAAAAATTTAGAAAATTCCAGGCCATTAAAAAATCATTGGAAGTTTGCACCTGGCTCTTACTTTGGAGATACAGTGAGTGTAATAATTCAGTTTCTTTGGATGCATGATTGAGAATTGATATTCCAGTTTCACTCCTATAATACACTTGTTCTGTTGGGTACTCCTTGATGACTGTTGTATTAGAACTTACTTTTATCTGAGTGTTGTTCAGATTATGTACATGAGGAAGGGAAAACTGTGGAGAAACCTATGGCAGAATGCCATAGTTTGAAATATCAGGGAATGTTTGTAACTTGTAAATGGAGGAGTGAGGAAAGTGTGGAAATCAGGGATGTTGTTAGACTACAAACCCCACCATCCTTTGCCATTATAGGGTATGCAGATTGATGGGAGATGTGGTTCATCAACATCTGTGGGGGGTTAGTCATTCATCCTTGATGTAAATCAAAATGAGAGGAAAGGCGCAAACCCAACGTTTTGGCCCTTTGGTGAAAAATTGAGTCTTGCTTTCTAAGACAGTTGTGGTGGGTTAATATCTGGAATATCAGTTACCAGCCTAAAGCAGCTCTGTAGCTATACAATACTTATTTGGCTTTTCACCTTTTCTGAAACTGAGCCTGAATTAGATTTGGCTTTCCTTCCTAACTAGCTGAAAGAGCTGTAACCTGTATATAAATGAAAGAGAAGTCATAAATAGTCAGAAGCCTGCCATATCTATTATTGACAATGAGCTCAGTTAATGTATGTTGCAATAGCTCTCATGGAACAAATCCAATAGAAATAGAAAGAAGTGAGAAGACATAACATTCAGGTTGTTTTTAAAATTTGTTCTTAATAGATTTTATATCTTAGTTAGAATGAGACCAGTAGCAGGTCTCATTTATTTACAAAAGCCCCTTGGAGGACATTTCACATTACTTTCTGAGCAGCATGCCAATTCCACTTTGGTAAAAAAAGAGCTCACATTTGCTAGTTAAGTGGTTTCTCTCCAGGCATTCAATAATAATTTCCCAAGGCAAGTTTCTGAAGACATTAATGAAAAATCACATTAATGAAAAATGTGATGTTTATTAACATTGGTAGGGTGTGCATGTGTGCTTGTGAATTAAATATACACACCAAGTTTATTGTTGTCTTCTTTCAAATTATTTTGACAACCCTAAGATGAAGGATTTTCTAGGCAAGATTTGTTCAAAGGGGGGGGTGTCTTTACCTACTTCTGAGGTTGAGAGAGTGCTACTTGCCCAAGGGTTTCTATGGCTGAGTGAGAATTTGAACCCTGGTCTCCAACACTCAGATCACTACCCTCCAACGTTTCACAGAGGAAATTAGGGACAGGTGTGGCCAAGGGCTTCACATCAGTGGTTATTGTCTTCACTTTCCTACACAAATTTGCATCCATTCGCATCTGTTCACCCTCCCTCTGCTGAAAATGCACAGCCATCCAAATGAATGCTAAGCAGATGGACTGCCACATGTGCATTAATGGGCATTTCTGCAGACTTCAGTGGATTGTAAAAACCATAAAACAACCCCCCCCAGAGTTTATGGATTTTGGGTGGGGGGGGGGGGCGAAACAGCCCAAACTCCTGCAAATCACATGTGGATGGATCACATTCTATTTAACTGGAATGAGGAACATTTTAAATGTGTAGACCAGCCCCTAGCCATATCAGACAGTGGTCAAGATGGCAAGTTATTAATGATGAGAAAAAATAAATAAGGTGGGAGAGAGTGTAGTAGTTTGCTTTTGCCTGACCCTACAGAAAGTAGGGTGTAGTGGTTTGAGAATTGGGCTGTGACTCTGGAGGTCAGGGTTTGAATCCCAGTTCAGCCATGTAAACCCACTGGTTGACCTTGGACAAGTCACACTGTCTCAGGCCTCAGAGGATGGCAATGGCAAACCCCCACTGAAGAACCATGCCAACAAAACCCCATGATAGTTTTGCCTTAGCATTACCTTTAGTCAGAAATGACTTGAAGGTAAACAACAACAACAAATTGAAATGGCAAAATTCTGCCCCCACTTCAACCCCTTGCTGACTACAAACTACTTTTGCACCGTAAACCGGTATTCTGAATTGTCCCAACTAATTGGAAGATATGCAGTTGCAATATGGAATCAAACATTTCTCCTCTCTTGCTCTGGTCCTTTGTGGAGAGAAATAATAGCTCCAGAGGATTTCCCAGCAAATCTTTAACACACTTTTTAAAGAGTGCATAAGTGTTAAGAACTGCAGGAGGGTAGGATCCTAATTTCAAGGGCAAACAGCAGAATACAGCAGGATTAAACTACTAGCCCCTAGTCCTGGATCCAGTGTAGTCATGCCTAAGCAAACACATTGAAATCAATGGGACAAATTGGTGCATTTTAATTAAATCAATTGATCTCAGTGGCTCTGCATCAAGCATGATTAAATCTGGTGGATCCAACCCATTATTTGGAATCAGATGTCATTGCCTAAAACAATTTTGTCCCAAAATACTATAAAATAGCATCTTCTGTTTAAAGTGCAAGTAGTAACTGCAGTGAGAAACTGTTAATTTGAAAGTTGTATATCATTTCTGCAGTAAACATGGGCTGCATATTGGAATTGCACTGTAATATCTGTAATGGTTTTGCATCAGTTATCTTTTAGTGCATTGCAAGGCATTGGTGATTATTAGAATTTGACCTGTCGTCCCATTCCACCATGTGAATCTGCCTGAATAAATAGGCTTCTGCTGTGTTTTCAGAATATGCTGCATATTCTACAGCAGTTGTATTATTTATTCTAAGTTCTGAGTCAGATTTTATAGAGCGTTCTTCTCACTTTCTTACAGGGTTACCATGTGCTTTGCAAAACTTGCAAAGTTCTGTGCATGTATGTGGGTGTCTGGCTGTGGAAAGGAGGCAAAATTAAGGCATTACCCCTCAGCATAAGAGAATTCTGTCCTCCAAACATTTTTTCTTCAGTTTCCAAATTGCTAACATTGCTGTAATTTAAAACATTAGATGAGTATATAGAAATACAGTTTAAGCTACATTCAAAAGAAAAGAGGCAGACAAAGTTACCAAGGGAACATGAACAAATGAAATATAAGAGCTCTAGGTGTTTATGATTATCAATGTCTTACTCTCTGCGACACCAAAACTTTAGTTACTAAAAGAAAATTTCTCTGGTGGAGGCTAAATTTTTGTTTGGAAAATAAATGTCCTTGTTTTGCACCTCAGTGGCTACACCACTGAGGTGTTTTCAAATGTAATGGAATATGCTTCTGTAAAGGAAACCTGAGGTGTTCCTTTTTTAATTTTTATCTTCAGATTGTCTTAGACAGCAATCCTATATCCATAGTTTTTTTGTGGGTTTTTCGAGCTATGTGGCCATGTTCTAGAAGAGTTTATTCCTGACATTTCACCTGCATCTGTGGCTGGCATCTTCAGAAAATATGCATGCATTGTTAAACCCAGCTCACTGCTGAAGATGCCAGCCATAGATGCAGGCAAAATGTCAGGAACATGGCCACATAACCCATAAAAACCCACAAAAAACTGTTGATGCTGGGCATGAAAGCCTTCAACCTCACATTACAAATCCTATATCCTTTTAACCAGTAATAAGCCTCACTGAATTATATGCTACTTGCTTCTGAGTAGCAATGGGTAGGATTGTGCTGTTCTCCTCCTAGAAAATATTATATTTACAATTGTCAGTTTATGATGTCTACCTTTAATCTAACCTGGTTTCACATACTCATGATTACTCATATAATCATATTGTTTCTTGGGAACTGGAAGTTTAAATGCACCTGATCTTTCTTATAATCTAACATAAGTGAATGGGAAACACTGAAACATCCTTCAGTGTTCCACCTATCAATACCACATTGCAATGTCACTCGGGATGGCTGATTTTTAAGATGTGTTTCAGGTGTTGGATCAAGAGATGGAGATGATATTGTAGCTATGCCCCTGAGGCAGGATCTCGGCCTACATTTTCCCATAAAATTTACTGTGACAGGAAAAATTCAAAGTGACAAGAAGCAAATCAAAGGATCCCCCCCCCTTTACTGGTTCATGGACCTCTTAAGATCATCCACTGACTGGGATTATGTACAAAGTATTCTAATTGTGCTCTGAGTATTCTTTTCCTGTATTTGGGAAAGTAGTTAGGATTAGTTATTAATTTGCCTGATGATGCACTGCAGCTGCCATACAACTACAGTTTCAGAATCAGTAAAATTGCAACTTTGTTCTCTACACATGTGCTGGAGTGCACACGTTCAGTACCTTCCACAGAGTGACAAAAATCCGTATTGCCTTTCAGTTTGTAAGCCTCAACATTTCATAATATTTTCCCTCTCATTCTCTTTGATTCTGTTGTCTTCTGGGATTGCCACATCTATAATTCAAGTTTTCATTTTCTCAATCATTATCATGTTTGGCATCATCACTGTCATCATTAATATAATCTTCATCATCATCATCACCACCACCACCATAATTAGGTAGCACTGCTGATTGATACAAACAAAATTTGAAAGGAGAGGAGGGGGCAGAATTTTTCCCTTCCTGGTAAACTCAGGCAAAAGCAAAGGGCTGCCGTCTCTCCTAGCTTTTGAGTTCATTTTCACTAATAGGTTTTCCATCTTCAGCACACTCTGATGTTACCTGGGCACATGCATCCTCGTTTTTATCTGTGAAATTTTGGAGGATGTGTCTAAAGTAGAAAAAATATATTATGGTAATAAAACATGTCCACCATATCCCATAACTGATCTCTGAAATAGAGGTGTTCTTGTACCATTCCTCTTCCACTCTGTGTCATTTTATTTGTCAGTAGAGCAATCTTGTCTTTTCCCCACAAGCTTTTTTATTTCTCTAGCATAATTTCTTTAGGCTGTAAATGCTCAGTCCTGCAGTTGCTTTCAAATGGGCTATTTGAGATGAGATGGGGAGTAGGGATGCAGTCTGAGGAATAAAAACTGAAGAATAGAAGAAAAGAGGATACGAACAGCAGACAAGGAAACCTCTTTGCAATACAAAGCCAAACCAGGCCACATGATATTATTTGGTCTCTGTAAAGGGTTAGGAGCATCAGGTTAAATAAGGAATTGCACTGATTTTCTTCTGTTGGCACTAGCACAATGGGACGATCTCTTCTGTCTTCCACACATTTTTTGTGTTACACAAAAATCATATCCAGATGTTTTTTCCAGCCCTCTGGTGCTGTCAGGGTGGGAAAAGATAATCCAGCCCCACTAGCTGTTATCAACAGATAAACATCATGGGATTTAGGAAGCTGCTTTATACAGAGTCAAACTGACTGGTCATGACACTCCCAACCCCGTCTGGATGCAGTTTGTACCCGAGATTTCTTACATGAAAAGCATGTGTTCTACTATGGAGCTGTGGTCCTTAACTGTTTTTTATTTTATGATATAGTATAAAATGACACAAGGCGGGCTGTATGGTCTTCTGCTCCATTTGTCCTCAGAGTAATCAAAGGTTGGAAGAATGTAATTGTCCCAAGGTTATCTAGAAAGTTTCATTGCTGAGTGGGAATTGGAATGGATTATACCTTCCAACCATTAAAACACACTGGATTTTTGGTTTTCCAGGCCAGGATTTCTTAATGATCTGAGCAACTAGAACAGAGTGTACCATATATATGTGACTATAAGTCAACCTCATGTATACCTTGATTTTTATATGACCTGTGTATAACTTGAGGGTAAAACTCTGGGGTATGTAACAAAGGATGCAAAGGATGAAGCAAAGAAAAATGATGGCAAAGAACTTTGCAAGGTTCTAGCAGCCTAACTGCTTGTGCTTACCCAAAGGCTGATGGGTGAGAAGGGAACTCTGTGGTGTGATGTGAGGGGAAAATGACCAGTCACAGGCAGGGATAAGAAAATACACACATGTCAAAAAGGGTGAAAAGAAAAAACAAAGATGGTGATTATGTTCCAGTAATTATAGCCTTTAACTTTAATGTAATAACTTTACTTGATTTCAACCCAGAAAAATCTGACAAACATACCCAAGAGAAGGCAATGATTCCTTTTTTGATAAGAGTTAAAGTACAGCACTTACATCGACCCATGGAGAAGTGGATCCAGAGAACCAAGGTGGCATAGTAGTTTGAGTGTTCAACTACAATTTTGGAGATGAGGGTTTGATTCCCCACTTAGCGATGAAAGTTTTTGGGATCAATCCCCACCTAGATTTTTGGGATCAATATTTTGACCAAAATTTCTAACTTATACATGAGTATATACAATATTACTTTGGCCTTTGTCTTCTACAAAAGGACCTCGGCCTGAGAGAAGCAATGGCTTTCATTGAGTCACTCACTTTTCCTTTGACATGCTTCTCTTTGTCCAAAGTTGGAAATCCGTGCAAAATGGCTAGTGTTTTGTTTTATTATATAGGATACATATATTTGTATTGTAAAGGCACTAAAGTTGCTATATTAGGCCTAATTAGGTGGCGACCATAACACATGGAGATGTGGTGTCTGATAACTGCTAACATAATAAAGTGTAGAAAGCACATTAACAGTGCTACTTCAGTATTTAAATAGTAAAAAAAAAAAAGAAAAAAGAAAAGAAGAGAAAAGAAAAGAAAAGAAAAGAAAAAAAGGAAGCTTATTTTCATCAACAGGGTCCACAGGACTAGTTTTCAAACTTATTTAGTAGCCAATGTAATTGTACTTGAAAATCAAGGCTTCTGTAATGCAGTTGGGGCCTACTTAGTTTTGCTTGATGAAAAATGGATTACTTTTCCAGTATTAATTTCATCTGTTCAAGCCGTTGATATCCAGTTCTCCTGCTGCTGCTGCTGCCTTTCTCACACAGACATTTTTCGCAGCCAGCATTAAGTAGATAGAACCACTTTGTTTCCTACCATGTTTTGAAAAGAAAAAAAAACCCTTCCAAAGAGCAGCCTACTGGCAGCAAGTGAATGACTGGCACCAACCTTAAAGACGGGGGTAGGGAAATACTGTTTCAAGGAATTGGCATCCCCTTTGTCAAGATGCAAATTCCAAATAATGGCAGCCGCACCAAGATTTGCTTTCCAGTTACTTGTTATGTAATGGTTTGATTTCGTTCCTTATGTAGGAAGCCGAATGAACTGCATTTCTGGATTAAAAACCTTGCGACTATATGAGCATTTTTTGGCTCATTAAAAACATTTTAATATTTAGCTATATCGTTTGAGCTGAAGGTAGTATTTTAGATGTTAAAAAAAGACAGCCAAGCTGTAACTCTGACCGCATTTACTCTGCCGCAATCCCATTAATGTTACTAGATCCCCGGATTTAGATACAACAAAGACTGTAACCTTGGGCAATAGTTCACAGCCCATGAATTAAAGTCAATGGGACATCTCTTGAAAATGTGATGCATTAGACCTCTGATGCTTACAGGCATTTAAACTTGTAGTATCCACTCTTGTAACTAATCATTCTTGTGTGTTTCCATTAAAGTTTATGGGAAGGGGGAAGGACTCCAAGGTATGTAATTTGAAAAGTATAGTTTAAAAGACACACTCAGTCTGCGTCCACACTGCAGAAATAGTCCATTTTGACATCACTTTAACTGTCATGATTCTATTCTATGGAATTCTCAGAATTCTAGTTTGTTGTGGCACCAGAGCTCCCTGCCAGAGAAGGCTAAATGTCTCGCAATACTATACTTCCCAGAATTCCATTGCACTGAGCCATAGCAGTTGAAGTAGTGTCAGACTGGATTAGAGGGGATTCCAAAAGTTTTAATGATCACCTTTTAAAAAAAATATTGAGAGAAAGTTTGTTTTGATTTGTAGTTGTTAACTTATCTCTATGTAGTCACTATCTAGATTTATATATTTTTTCCAGCATATCTTGATCCTCCAAATACCTGATATTGTAGAAGTCTGAAGAATGCGCCTGACGAGGATTTTAGACTTTAGTCACTTCTGGCAGAGCCAATCACAAAAATAAAGGACGCAATGACTGAGCTGATTTTCTCAGCAACGTGCACTTAAGGACCACTGATGACACTGACAAAGTTTCATCAATATGCCATAATAACTTCCGGGTGATAATTATTACTTTACGATACCCCCTCGTAAGGTGCATTCTTCAGACTTCTACAATATCAGGTATTAGGAGGGTCAAGATATGCTGGGAGAAATGTATAAATCTAGATAGTGACTACATAAAGATAACAACTACAAATCAAAACAAACTTTCTGTCAGTTTTTTGAAAAGGTGATCATTAAAACTTTTGGATACCCCCTCATATTTCTACAGTGCAAATGTATCCTAACTTCTGCAATAATCTCTTTCCATCATTTGCCTCAGTTGTTTTCTTCCACATACTGAAATCTAAACTGCAAATTTCTTCAGGCTGAGTCCTCTTATTTTGTTTTGTTACTCAGTAAAGCTCTATCGGTTTGTCACTACATATACAGCAGTAAGAAACTCAACCGTATGATAAACAAACTTTTTAAACAGCCTACTTTTTTTAAAAAAAGCACAACCCAGCTTGGGAGACAAATCTACCATTAAAAAGGTATGTAAGTAAAATATCTGTTGCAAAGCATCAAACAATACCATTTGCATGTAAAGATAACAACAAATTATTTCATTGTGTCCCAGTAAAACAGTATACTTGGAAATAAATCTCTGTACTAAGGCACCATATCCAATCAGATCTTGGAAGCTAAGCAGTGTCAGCTCTGGTTAGAACTTGGATAAGAGACCATCAACAAACACCAGGTGCTGTAGGCTATATTTCAGAGTAAGGAACTGGAAAAACTACATCTGATCATTCTTTGCCTGAAAAAGTTCTATGAAATTATTGGAGTTGACATAAGTCAAAAGGCGACTTGAAGGCACACACACATGTGCATGTACGCACACACACACACACACACACACTTAACAGTGCCACACAATGTAAAGTGCATAAACCTGCAAGAATGATATGTGAGATCTTACTGACCCATAGATTTTTAGGCAAAGAAGAAAATATTCTTCTAGTAGCATGCACCTAATGCAATTATAGCACAGTTAAATAAGTACAATGGTGCGGTTATCACGAGTAGCTTCTCCATACAACAATGAATCTTATAGACCTTGCAACAACAGCTCATGTCAAGTGTGCAGCTTATATCACATCACCATAATTCACATATCAGACAGACGAACTGAATGCTAGAACACAGTATAGTTTCATGTCATTGTATTTATTGCAAAGTTGACAACCATTGTATCCAGATATATCAACCTTGGCAGGCCTACCTGTTCTTGCGCTGCCTTTCTTGATGTCTTAGGCAAGTAGGCCATTGGCTAAATTTCTAGGCTCAACGCAGGGTTTGACAACTCAATTACAGAATAATTGGTCAGATTTTAAGCAATATAGGTATCTAATCAGGCAGTATATATGGCAGATTACCATTAAATCTGGAAGTGTACATGGACCATGTAGCCATAGGTTTTCACACCCCTTTTAATATCATCATCATCATCATCATCATCATCATCATCATCGGTAAGAACCAGCATGGTGTAGTGGTTTGAGCCTTGGATTAGGACTCTGCGGATGAGGGTTCAAATTCTGGTTTGGATATGTAAACCCACCAAATATTCACACCTCTGGACTATGTTGCCAGACTTTTTTTCCTTTCTGACATGGAAAGCTGTACTCATTTCCCAACAACTGAAGCATGTGTCTGAACATTTTATAAATGCATATTTCAGTTGTACTTTTTTCCATACATGTGTAAGTTTTTATGCTGTTGAAGTAGGCAACCATTCCATTTTGTTCCTCTTCCAGTTAGAACCTTTCTTGTGACTCACCAAAACCAGGTCTCACTCCCACACATATCATAGCTGTCATTTTGGACATTACAGTACTAATATTGATTCAGCTTTTGGGTCACTGTGACCCAATTCTATCTGCACATTTTGCAAGGAATCAGTACGGTTACCTCAACAAACTAAACTTGTTGACAGCTCTCTGTTAAGAGCCTTTTGGTGAGCAATGATTTCTGTTCACAAAAAGAGTTTTGCCAAAAAAAAAAAAAAAAAAAGGTCAGAGAGTTGTCCTTAGCAGTTCAAAATTTGGGCAGTAGATCAGAACCTGAGAAACATTTTGAGGATTTTGGATGAGATATAACAATTAATAACTTTCCCACCTGTGTGACACTAGAGAAGAGAGGCCTGATGCTTGCTGGCAAATTAGACGAACAAAAACCAGAAATTTCTTCAGAGTTCTTTCTGCATAACTGTAATGGTGATGAGAGTCTGAGAAATGAAACACAAATGAAACAGAGATTTTCTCATTCATATACATGAGAATTCCAAGCCACTTTGTCCTAGGGCATGTCTACAAGACCAAACAGACCCCCATCGCCCTCAATGCAATCTGTCTTCACGATGCAGGGCCAAAATCCCTATTTGATTGTGGATTGTCTTCATGACATGAGGCAAGTTCTGCATTTTATCTGGGCCACCTCTGCCTTAAAACAGTTTAAAATAATTTACCTTACCAGTAAGGTAAGGGCAACTGCTTACACAGTGTCCTGCTGTGCCGTCCAGTGCTGCTGCCACTGGTGCAAGATCACAAGGTGCCCAGCCATGTAGTTGACCCTGGACACCTTGTTGGGAGCTCAGAAAGAGTGACTCATACCTGTGGCTCTGGTCCCAGATGACAAGAGTGGGACACATGTGTAGACAACCACCTAGCATTACTCAGGAGTGCCTAGGTAGTGGGAAGAATTTGGAGCAGCTTTAGGGCTAGAATACTCCAGGAGCAGCCCACAGTATTCTGGCCAGTGTAGTCCTGCTGTTAGCCAAACTGACAACAGCTCTTCATGATGCAGTTACTTATTTATAGTTACATGGCCAAAACCAAGTACTTTGTTGCTATTTTTTAAAAGCAACTCTTTACCCATTATTAAAAGTAGCTAAAGTAATTACTTGGGGGGATTGAAAGTTTCATGTTTCTGGTCAGTGGTGCAAAAGAAGTGCTAACCAATGAGATATCCTCCCCCCCCCCCCCCCGCATAACTATAAAGGAAAATAAAAGTTAAGCAACTCATTTGTAGCGAGTAACTGCTGAGCTCTGAATTGCAAAATGTTTCATTCTACTGAATACAGATATCATTTTTAGTTAGTATTGAAAGATGTGGATTTTGAAAGTCACACTGCATAGACTTTTTTTGGATGGGCCTCTGATCTGGGTCCATTTATTTTCTTCAAACAGAATGGCTTAGCCATATGTTTACATCAGTTAGAAATGAAAGGATGGCATTTGCACCCAGAGCAAGCTCTTAATATGCTGATACTGTATGGTACAGCAAAGCAGCAGTTAGGGATAGAAAATCCTTTATGATCCTTGCCAGCAGTTAGAGGAATAGCAGTCCCCAGTACATTAATCCCAGTCTTGGGGACACAGAATTACATTGCAGGCAACTGGGAAAACAACCAAAAAACTTACTGCATAAAAATAGAGCCTCTTTTGTCTTCAGCCCAAAGTCTTGAAAGACTAAAGGCATTCTCCGCCTTTCTTTTCCAGCTAAAAGTGGAACTAGCAGAGATGTCCTGTGCATGGGCTGCATCCAGTATCTGAAATATGTTAAAATGAAGGAAGAAAGGAAATCCTCTTTTTTTCTTGGCTTCCATTTATTGTTTTAATTATTTAAAACTTTTATTTATCACTTCTCAGGCTGACAGGGCCCTCAAAGCAATGTACAAAATATGAAATGCTAAATCCACACATATAACAGGTATCATTTAAAGATATAATTTAAACACAGACTAAAACAATTTTTTTAAAAATGGTTATAAAGCACACACAGAAAAAACAGTGAAAACAGCCACTATTGTTTTAAGGACCAAAAGCTTTACAAAATACTACAGTTTTCAAATATCAGGTACAATATTTACAAGATACTTAAATAACAAAATCTAAAAGATTTGTGAAAAATCCACCCAAGACTCATTCTTTTCCATAATTCTTATATCATTCTTATGGCTCTGTTCAAGAGGAAAACTAGCAAAGGTATTTGCATTTTTAATGCACAGAAGTTTGCATGATTCACAATGTTTCTGGATATTTGGATTACATAATTCATAAAAATGCTGGTAGTTTTTATGTACCATGTTTCCCCAAAAATAAAACAGTGTCTTACATAATTTTTTGTTCCCAAAGATGTGCTAGGTCTTATTTTCAGGGGATGTCTTATTTTTCTATGAAGAAGAATTCACATTTATTGTTGAACAAAAAAAATTGAACATTTATTATGTATATATATTTATATACAAAAACTTTGCTAGGTCTTACTTTCAGGGGCGGCCTTATATTTAGCAATTCAGCAAAACCTGTACTAGGTCTTATTTTATGGGGATGTCTTATTTTCGGGGAAACAGGTTAGCACTTTGGAATGTTTAAAGAAACATATACTATACATACTTGTGTATATAGACATTTTAGTCAAAAATTGACTCAAAAAACCTGGGCTGACTTATGCAACGGTCAGTGTAAGTATGATACCTTAGTCACCCCCTCCTCTGAGTAGCATGGTGAAACGCAAGGGCTTAGTCCATCCCAGGAAAAACTAAAAGAAGCACCAACTCCTTCTACTGTCTCTCTGCCATGATGCAGTTCTGGCTTTTTTTGAATGCCTGGGTGGGAAAATGGAATTGTGTCAGCTCTTTGCTACCTCCCTTCAAAGGAGCACCAAGAGAGTTCTTCTTTTAAGTTATCTCAGCGCAAAGTAAGCTCTCATCTTTTGTCACTCTAATTAAAGAAGGAGATGCTTCCTTTTTTATATATAAGAGTCAATAGTATTTCCCCACCGCTGTCTTTACGGTCTTTAACTTTTGTCCAAAAAGGGAACCATCCCCTTCCCTGAGCAGAGTGGCAGGAGGCCTTTTTGAATGCCTGCATGGAAAAATGGTGATAGCAGCAGCCAGGGATAGCTGGATCCCCGAGGTGATGCTGGCACTTCCCCTTCTCTGTGGAATGGCCCTCGACTTATCAACAAATTGTATCAAAATTTCTTGGCAGATAAAAACTGTACAAACTCTGTTGTTGATAAGGATCAACCTAACAACCTTCATTTTTGGATTCCTTTTGAGTGTATCCTTATGTGAATTATTATGATGAAGACCTACATTTCTACTACTAGATTGTAGCCAAAGTGGGGGAATAGTCCTGGTTTTGATATGCATTCATACATGCAAGGTAGACAGACACCAAGTCTTATGAATCTTCTTTGCTTTTTACTAGAACCCTGGGAGTCATCATGTGGTATTAAAGACCTCCACTTTGATTTAAAGCATCCTAAACCCAAAATATGTTCTGAATACTAAAACCAAACTGTGTGGAAAATCTTTTGATACAAAAATCCATTCTTGGCTGCTTAAGACTTTTTTTCCCCATTCAGCAAAAACAATAAATATTTATGTGGTACCCTGAAGACTAACATATTATAGCATAAGCTTTTGTGGATTATAGCCCACTTCATCAAGTGAATAAATTGTTATCCAGAGGTTCAGACTTATATATGTTCCTTGTTACTGTAATGAGTTGTTGTTATTTCTGTCCTTTGGTGACTCTAAAGTGAACCTATCATGGGGTTTTCTTGGCAAATTATTTCAGAGGGGGTTTACCATTGCCATCCTCTGAGGCTGAGAGCATGTGACTAGACCAAGGTCCCCCAGTAGGTTTCATGGCACATTGGGGATTTGAACCCTGGTCTCCAGCACTATAGTCCAGCACTAAAGCCACTATGCCATGCTGGATCTCGTGTAATGGGTTAGTGGTGCTTATTTTTTTAACTGATTTGTATTTCTTTGTTTTTGGAAGCTTTGAAAAGTGGAAGAAATGTTCCTCCCAAACGTCACACATGAGCTGAAAAAATAATGTTTTGCATATAAGTAAACTTGTTGCTAACTGCCCTTGAGCCTTTTACTTGTTACACACACACATACACACACCAAACCTTAATGTTCAAATATACAAGGGGGGCATTTTTAGCCCCTTATTGGTCCAAAAAATAGTGACTGACAGATCACATATTCATTTGCAGCACATAACTTCCACTTTCTCTTTGTAACTCACCACTATTTCACTCTGTTCTTCCTGTGAAGTTTCTTTGCTTCACAATGGATACTTTGAAGTGAGTGACAGACCGTTCTGGGAGCTTGACCAGCCTTCTACGTACTGGTTTTTGAATACTCTTGTTTCTGACATTGGATTTATGTCCTTTCTTCTTCTCTGCAAAGGCTGGCATGTTTTCCTGGTATAGAATGCAGAAGGGTACAGTTGACAGGAAATAGCATATACAGCTATACCTCATTTAACAAAGTAAATAGGTTCCTGAGCTTTATTTCTTTAAGAGAAACTTTAGGGCCAGGAGCAGAAATAACATGGAAAGAATGGAGATATGTTCTTACATCACAAAAGAGAATCACAGTTCAACATGTTTCAGCAAACTTTTAATCCAAAATTAATAATATGGACATGTGAAATGAAACACCCCAGTCAAGTAAGCCTTGCAAAAGTAACCAAAAACATGCTCACCCTTCTAGAGACCACTTGAAAGCGTCTTCCAAAATGCACCCAGGGACTTTTTTTTTCTCCTTTCACCGGCTTCCACCTTTCTTTATTAGAAGTGTTGTGGCATGCCTGTATGCCATTGTAAAATGAAGAAGTAAATGATGTTGTGGTTGATATCAGGGCTGGGAAGTAGTGATGGTTTTGGGGTTATTCCTTGTCCTACTCTGGAGTAAGATATTTTTTTCTTTCCTATAAAAACCTCTTACTCCTTTACTACTTATTCCTACTCCTACTCCCCAGGTCTAGGGAACAGTCACGGTTACTTTACAAGGCTGTCGTGTGTGTATGTGTGTGTAAGTGTCTCTCTTTGACTCCCAGTCCCTTCCCTGTGCTATATAAAATGTTTTTTGGTGTTTGCATGTACAATATAATAACAGGAATATATTTTGTTACTCCTTATTCCTACTTCTGCTCCTGTAAAAACCTCTTACTCTTTTACTGTTTACTCCTACTCCTACTAAGGGGTGGGAGGAGGGATTGGGATGTAACATTTTAATTGTACTTGATAAATGTTGTACCCCACCCCGATTGCTTGCTCAGAGGGGTGGGTTATAAATAAATAATAATAATAATTATTATTATTATTATTATTATTACTCCCCAGCCCCGGTTGATATCATGAGGTTCTGTTGTTCTACTGCAATTCACCCAGAGATCTACCAACGCATTAAGATTTGCCTTTGGTACACTCTGATATACATAACTTATTAAAGTTGAATAATAAAACTGGGTATAATCATTGAATAAAAACATAAATTATTCAAGTACAGAGAATGCTAATTTTATAGGATCTACCCACCAGTGGCAGCTGGTGGCATCCATGTCGGTGAGGTGCTGAATCCAGGTTTTAGTCTAGACCAGGAATTGTACAGCCTGTGAAACCCATGTAGCCCACAGGGCCTTTTTTTGTGTTCCCAAAGGGTCAAATATATACTCCAAAATGTCCTTCAAAGTCCTCTAGGGGTGTGAAGTATTTCCACCACTTTTGGAGGTCTCCTGGGTCTTCTGGGATAAGAAAAATTACTGAGTCTCAATTTCCATTGTTGTTGTTGTTGCCCACAAATGCTTTCTAAGGGATGTTGGTAAGCATTTCTCAAGTCCTCAACTGACAACCTACCCAGTGGGCATTGGCTTCTGACATCTGTATTTGAAATCAATGCCCAGTGGATAGGATCACTTTAGGATTGGAGAGAAACTCAGCCATCCTTCTTGTAATTTGTTTTCAACGGGGCTTCAATTTTATTTATTTATTTATTTATTTCCAGAATGTATATCCCGCCTTTCTCCCACAATGAGATTCAAGGCGGTGAGTCTATCAATGAGAAACCTCCAAGAGCCCCGATCATCAGCCACCTTGTCAGGTCTTGCAAACTCAGGGGTATGGCTTCCTTGATTGACCCAATCCACCTGTAGTTTGGTCTTCTTCTTCTTTTCCTACTGCCTTCCACTTTGCTGAGCATTGGGCTCACCTTTTCAAGTGAGTCATGTCATCTCATGATGTGGCCAAAGAATGTCAGCACTTGATGACATTGTTTCACAGGGACAGCCATCTAAATTTGAGGGCTGTTTTGTAACCAGCATAGTCACCAAACACGTTGGTGATTACTCTTTTTGTTTTTCAAGCAACATCAATGCTTTACAAATATGCAACTCTTACTTGATAGGTCAGTTAATCAATTTTTTTTTATTTAAAAAACTGGTCCAGTGCTCATTCTTTATAACAAATGTTAAGCGAAGTCAATTGTAGTTGTTGGTATGGCCCATCCGAAGCACTGATGGAGTGAACCGTAGAACTGGGCTAGAATTCTAAATTTTTGGTTATTTTAAAGGGTTTTTTTTTTAGCCACCTTCTCCAATTTTTAAGGAGAAAGAGAAATTATGCCTTACATAAGACAAAGAACTATAGCCAATAGGACCAGGAATATCTTCCCGTCTGATCTGTGAAGGGGTTGGTGGCATTCCCCTCTTATTTTAGATACTCATTTCTCTACTTTCAACCTAGCAAAACCTTAGATTAACACAAAAACAAAGATGATCTGAGATACTATGGTAATACTGAGGGACCTGAGATGGTATAAAGTAGTAGACTGGTGGGGGAATAATTATTTGGAGTCATTTCCCTGGGAATGTCTATGCAATATCGTAAGATTTTCTCTCCCCAGATAAATCTCCTTTAATTACAAGTTAAGCTGATGTTCCACTATGAAGTAGGTAGAATAGAGTAGGATTACTTTTGAATGGATTTCACTGATCTCCTCCCCAGGCAGGCTCATTTTGCAAGTGTAGAGTAGTAGATAGATCCTGGAAACGTGGGTGTATGTGCCTTCAAGTTGCCTACCTACTTATGGCAACACCGTGAATTTCATAGGGTTTTCTTAGGCAAGAAATACTCAGAGGGGGCTTTGCCAGTTCCTTCCCCTGAAATATAGCCTTTGCTACCTGATATTCACTGGCAGTCTCCCATCCAAGTGTTAACCAGGGCTGACCCTGCTTATCTTACAAGATCAGACAGAATATGGTGCTTTTAGTGTATTTAGGCCTTCTCATTCAGGAAATACTGGAGCTGAAATTTTGCCATTTTCTTAATGCAATCAGATCCTTAAAAAGATTTTACTTTTTAAAAAATGATTTAAAAAATACTAGAACACGAATCTGAGACAATCATTTCAGAAACGGATTTTTAAATACAGATAAAACAGGTTCACATAATGTCCAAAGAAAAATAAATATGTTGTGTTTAATTTTCTTTCTTATTTTAAAGAAGTTGCAGTGTCAGGATTCAAAGATATGTTTTGTTTCTTGTCTTCTTATTTAAGGACCTAGCAAAGCTTGGTAAGTTAGTTAAGAAATTGTTACTATTATAATTACAGTTGTAAAATATATCTTGGTTATGGTGTGATTATTGCAAAAAGGAATGATTTACAAGAAAGTAGTTATTGACAAATAGATATTTCCATGCTCTGGGTTTTAGAGGTTTCATTTCTTTTAAAAGTATTTCCACATCTACAAGTCAAAGATGGTATGCTTAGCTTCTTGGTGAAATGCTTGATATCTCTCTGATATCCTTCCATTTGTGTTTCTCAGGTGCATTCCCATCATTAATAAAACAGTGGATCAGGATGTACTATTAGGGGATTCATATGATGCTCCATCTGAGCAGGAACCAGAGTCAGCAAAAATGTGCAAGTAGAAGGAACAAACCCTTCATATTTCCCATTTCTCAAACTCACATTAGAGTCCTGAAGTTGGATAGTGGGTTTAGAAGCTATATATGGTTAGAAGAATAGAAAGATACCATCCAACAGTATCTAAGAAAAGGGACCAATCATATAGCATCATAGACTTTTTCCTCCCTTTCCCCCACTTGCTGAAGTATGGCCATTATTCTAAACTAGGAACACAGAAGTATATTTTCACATACCCCAGAATGGCAGTCCCCATGTTGGGGTGGTGTGTGAAAATCAATAGTGTTTCATTAAAGCAGCAGTCCTGTGCATATGTATGTGAGAATAACCCCTAAAGAACACACTGGGGCTTATTTCTGAGCAATCTTTGAAGAGGAATGGGGTGAGAGACAGAGGTGGACTTACTGTGAGGTAGAGTGGGGCATCTGAAAGATGCCACCAATGTTGAAATAAAGACTCATCAGCTAGTTTGATCAGCTTTTATGACAGGACATGAGTGTAGTAGCATCCTTCTGCTCAGGTTCCCTAGCAACTGTACTGCTGCTATTTCATTGTTTAATTTAAATTGTTGCTGTCATGAGTATTATGGAAGAGGGCTGTACATAAGAAGGTTAATAGAAGCGGGAGTAATGCTGGAGAATTCCTTATTAAACCTGGCAATATTGATCACAATAGCTGAATCTTCCTCAAGTCTTCTGAATGGTCATGGCAGGCATGATAGAGAGTACATGACGCAGTTAGAAATCCTGACTAAGGAGCAAAGACACCAATGGTTTAGAGAAAACAGAGTAAAAGCTTTATGAAAGGGACTCTATTGTAAGATAGGAAAGTTACTCAGGGTGCTTATCTAGTCTAGCTGCATTCTAGGAAAGAGCTGAGAGGACACCGGCAAAGAGAAGTGGTGGAAACATCTCTAAGAGTATCAGTTTACATCACAGAGAGATCAGGATTGGTCAAGAAGCAGGGCTGACACTTTGGGTCATTCAGATGTTCTATCCCTATCATGACTGTGAGGTATTCTTGACTTTTCAGTGCATTTTGATCTGGTGGGTACACTTGGAATGCTGAGGGAGAATTATGGACACCCTTACAAAATGGTTTCCATATAGCAGGGATAGGAGCCAGACATAAAATGTCCCAAAGGGCAAACTGATGATGCTCCAAGTAACTTGCCCGGGAACTTAAGCACACAATTGAGATGAAGTATAAGCTTCAAAATACTAAACTCCTGTTTCAAATCCACATTTTTCCCTTTCCAGTGTCCATTTCACAAAAGGCATATTGATGAGCCCCTGAGGCACATAATATGGCAGCTGGTGCAGGCAAATGACAACAGTGGTCCCACGAATGCCGCACAGCAAGAAATGCAGGGAGAAGGAAAAGATGTGTGGAGGGAAGCAGTAGTAGCAGGCAAAGAGGCAAGAAGCATGGGGAAATGATCACGGGAAGTAGTGGAGGCTGTTTTCCTTCTGCTTCTGGTAGTAAGTAGGAGAACTGGATACAAGAACCTTGCCTCCTGGATATACCCTCCGCCAACAGGGCCAACCGGATTAGAAGGCAAAGTGAAACACTTGCCTAAGGCAGTAGCATCTTCCTCCTCAGACATGCCTCCTGAAACACATTTAAGATGGTTTCTTTTTAAGTTCAGAGAGAGGTGAGAATTGTTTACGAGCAAAGGCACTGTTCAAACATTTAGTCCAAAAAAGTTTGGGCTTTTTAAATGTTACGAAGAACTCTTAGAGCACTTAATTGTTTGATCTTAATTGGTTGTGACACATTTTGAGGTAGGTGGTTGTAAAAAAAACAACCCTTCAAATATATTTTAAAATATTTGTTACTCTTTCTTGGTACAAAGCACCTTCTCTTTCCTCTCCTGCATATCTCAGGAGATATTACATGCTCAGTCAAGTGAGAAGTAGTCCTACTGTTACATAACATTTTGCTCCAGATTATTTTTATATATTATATTTATATATAACTGTTCAGTAAGTATTCAGTTCCTGTGTGTTCAGTTAAGGTTTGATGAGCTCTGAAACTAACCCAGAAATGAAGACATAAGTGCAGCAAAATTTCTTCACTAGTATACCTGTGCCTTAGTTTCTGATTTGCAACTTCTGGGACTTGTTAAATATGGCAGAGATGGGGAATACTTGGCTCTTCAGAGATTGTTGGACAGTTCTGAATTTTTAAAAATTTTCTTTAATTTTTTTAAAATCTCTGAACCAACTTCGGTCTCTCCTGGGAGAAAGACAGCATACAAATGAAATCATCATCATCATCATCATCATCATCATCATCATCAAGAACAACAACAATTCCCATTAGTTTAGCCAGCATATACAATCTGGATGGTCTCACATTCCTCATCCCTAATGTATGAGATATGGGTTGGAATTCACTATAACAGATACGTATTTATGACTGATTTGTACTCATGATCCTTATGTATTCCCTGCTTTAGGGAATTGGGGAATTTTTCTGTGCTTTATGGAATATGTAGGAACTGTGAAAGTCTCCCCATCCCCACTTACCAGGCAGCAGCCTCTGTTATCAAGAGGGGTCTGTTCCCCTGTCAATCGGGAAGCAGCTGACTAGTGTCCCAACTCCTCTCATATGATTGATCTCTAGTGCAAGAGGGAATTGTGACAGAGAACCTGGTTCTGCCTGTCACAGTGGAGATCACTCATGGATGGCGATGGAAATATTAGTCAGCTGCTTCCAAACCTGCAGATTGCTGGGATTGAGCCAGGATACACAATGTTACCATGTAACTATAGTAGTTACATAGATACATAGATGATACAGAATTCCAGCCAATGATTTTTTTCCCCCAGAGGAATGTATGCAGTCCCACAGTATCCAACCAACATCCTTCCTTCCTTTTTCTTTCTTTCTTTCAAATATGTCTTCCTTTAGGTAGCAATGTCTATATTGAGTTTGCCAGCCACAATGAAGGGAAGAGACCTAAAACAACTACAAACAGTCTTGCCAAGTTGCAAGTACAACAAGAGCAAAACTGGCAAAGAACTGAGCATGGCAGAAGCCAAAATCTCAAGCAGCCTTGTGTCTTGGAAGAACACCATGTTACATGTCCAGCTTGTGACTTGGTAGCATAAATGACCTATTTTATGAGCAACATATATGCAGATTAGGTAGGGAGAGTGCTTTCTCTGTATGGATGATTAGAAGCAGAACTCAGCAAAATGACGTGGTAGAACAAAGACTATAACTCTTCAGATGTTGTTGGATTATAGCTCCCATTAGTGCAAATCAAAATGATCAATACTCAGAGATAATGGGAGATGGAGTCCAACAACATCTAGAGGGCCATATATTTTTATAACAGGTTCTGAATTAAGGTAGTACTTTGGGCACATTTTGGAAAAATTGCTTCCTACAAGACTGGACCAAAATGTCAAGGGTCTTATTGTGAACACATCTTATAAGCAAATGCATCTATATAGTCTGATTTCCTGTTGCTTAATTATTCAGTACTTCAAGTTGCCTGTTGAAAGCAATTGTGTGAGCTGACTCCACTGAAATATATTGTATCTGGTGGCAAGACTGTATGATGTCAGATTTGTAACAGTTCAGATCTGAAAATTATCCTTTGTATTTGTGTAGATGCGTGTGTACCTGTGTGATATGACTTGGTTGCATCATATTGTTAAAAGTAGATAACAGATTACTAGTATCTGTGAGATTTCCAAAGAATTATGCACAACAGTAGCTCTTTTTCAAACTGGATAGAAAAATAAAATCTGAAATGTGTAATGGTGCCTACTGATAATTATTCTTATTTGCCTAGAACTTTCAAATATTCAAAGCAAAGCTGGGATAATGCAGGGCAGCAAATGATATATAGTACCAAAATTACCAAAAGTCACTCATGACTATGATTAATTACCAGACACAAGGAAGTCAAGTCATCAAAACCAACCACACATAGTCTAGTTAGGCTGCAAGTACCTAAGGCTATACTAATGACAGCAGTAGTAGTAGTTGTGATTGTCCCACTGTTGCGGGTGGGGAAACTGAGGCTGAGAGTGTATATATAACCTAAGGGTATGTCCACTGAATTCATGGCAGAGGTGGCATTTGAACTGGGGACTTCCTTGTTTAAAACTTTGTCTCTTTGGGGTGTACAGACTGGCTTGAAGCACTGACATAGGGGCGTGATGTTTGGACAATGTACACCCCAACACCGCCCCCCCCCCCGCATGCTGGCATCATGACACCCACCCAAATAGTGGGTGGTGTCATAGCGCTCATTTGGCAAAGCGTGTATACAACACATACTGAAAGGAGTGCCGAAAAGTGCTGCTGCTGTGGCAAAGGCACCTTTATTTCGGCTCTGAAAGGAGCGGCATTTTACCATTTCTTTTAGAGCCGGCAAAGTTGCTACAGCCCAGATCTGGCACTGAAAGGGATGGTGGGATGCTGCTCCTTTTCAACTGTTTGTACATTCCCTTAGTCGTTACACATCACAGCAATTATCAACAAAATAGCCATTGCATACATTCCATTTTTATTTTTAAAGAAATACCATGAGGGGTATAATAATTTTATTACACAAGTACAGAACCAAAGAATACAATACCAAACTTCGGGGATGCCATGGAAATTGCAATGATCTTCCCTTCACACTCAGTTCTTGTTTTCCATTTCTCACTTTTCATAGAGCAATACTAAACCATCAACTTATATTCATTACAGTTCAGCCTTAGGTGCTTGCAAAGATTTGGCCACCAAGATTTTAATTAATTTTAATAATGACATTATGCCTGTTTTATGTAATTACTACCACTTATGTAACCTAAGGTTAAGGAAAGAATGAAATGTAACCTAAGAATAAATTCAAGCATCTTTTGTACATACGGCGAGCTGTACAAAAGGGTTTTTTAATGCTGTATTAAAATTTTAGACAATGCCTCCTCTGTTATAAAGTAACAGTAAGAATAAGCTAAAGCTGAAATTTTCCATTATTATTTTTATTATTTACAATTCATGTTTCCTACCCCGTTTCCTTGTTTTAAAGTGTTCCTTCTTAAAGCCAGCCAGTCTCCTGAACAGAGTACCCTGATACAATTTACCGTGCAATATAAAAATATTCATAAACACCAATTGTATGTTTTTTGTTGTACATTTAAAGTATCTTTGTCCAATGAATGGAACTGAAATTAGAAATCAGATTCAGAATGGGATGTGAGCATAAGTAAATGTTAAACTGAAACTATTTCAAGATGAATTCATCCATGGTTGTTTGCTGCCGGTAGAAATCTTTAAGTACTGTATAGACTGTGTATAGCTGGTTTCCCTTTTAGTTATATTGTGAGTGCATATTCATTCAGGTACTTCCAGCCAGTTGAAAACTGAAACAATAGAAAGTGGCTCAGTGGGATGAATGCTCTTTACTTTAAAAATCATTGTCCGATTAAACTGTCATACAATAGATAATAAGGTCCCTAAAAAGACAGATCAATCAGGGGGTGACTGCCTGGAGTGATTTACAGGACATTGGAGAGGTCAACCTGCCCCTGCTTTTTTACTTTAAAAAAAAATCAAAATGCTTCCACAATCTCTAGAAGTCTTGGAGTGCCATTTTCCATGTCACTCCACTCCCCTGTTTTAAGGCCAAGAAAGGCCTTTTAAAATCAGGATGTAAACAAAAACAATTTGCTTAAAAAAAAGAGGCCTCTCTCAATCCTGGGCTTTAAAAAATGGTGAAATCTACCCTACCCCCTGGTATGTCAGACTATTGCACCTTGCACATTTTGTTGGAAATGACTTGAAGGCACACAAGACACACACACTTTACTCATGTTGTTGTTCAAGTGATGTCCCTTCTAACAGAATCACTGGAGATGCCTCTAAATTGGGATCAAGATGAACCTGTCTTTCTGTACCTAAACGTAATGTGTCTTCAGTGGGTTCCAGGATTGGTTATATATCATTTTGGCTGACTTTTAGACTGTGTTTGAATGGATGGACAGATGAATAGACAGATATGTGTGTGTGTGTGTACATACATACACATAACACTAACACACTTTTCCTACATCTTTCAAAGATACTTTAATGGTTTCCCATCTTTCTGACTGCATCTTCAATGGAATGTACTTTGGGGGGGGGCATGTACCCCCTGACCTTTGCTTTTGTACATGCAGATTTTGCAGTCTGTGTTTTCCTATCCTCTGCAGAATATGTATCCCCTAAAAATGTTGGTGCTAGAGGAGCACATTTTGTGGGGGGAAAAAATGTTAGTGCTAGAGGAGCACATTTTTTAGGCATGTGTGGGAGACTTCACATAGCAGCTTGGTAGGTGACATCTTATAATATTATGTTCCAAGGGTGAGCAAGGTTTTACCCTCCTGATGTTGTACTGCAATGCCCATTGGGCCTAGACAGCCTAGATTATGGTGTAACATGATGGGCATTGTAGTCCAGTAATTTTCAGAGGCTCACACATTGCTCTTCCTGGGTCTGTTCTATGTCCATATTTGTATGTTATTTAACAGGCCTTCACAGCCTCATGTTAAATAATATTATCTGTTTTGTAACCTCGGCACTAATACTTTGGTGTATTGCCCTTGATCATGTAATATTGCCACTTTGCCAGCCATTAACTTTGCATTGCCACTGCAGAAAGTGACTCTGAACCTACATTATTATTTTCCCATGCTGACAGTTGATACTGTCAGCCAATAAGGATGGGCATTTGCAGTTGCTTTGAAATAGCAGTCATGCCGGGGAGGGGGAGACACATCAGTATTGAAAAGTAATAACAACGTTTACATGGCATCTGTAATGAAAAGACAACCGAAAAAATAAAAAATACAACATTCAGAAACAAAATAAAACTTTACAGTTTCCATGGGCACTTGCTGCTGACATGAAAACTGCTGTTCTTTAACTGGAATCTTTAATGGGAGAACCCAATGTGAGATAGCTGAAGAAATAATAACAACACTTAAGTGTTAATTTGAGGTTAAATGGGTACAACGGTTTCTTGTCCCAGAACCTATAATCTGCTTAATAATGCTAAGATAATTGGCGTTCTTACCAATTACTGCAGTTGTGAATGGCCACTCTCATTATTTTGCATGCATTTATGTTTTCATAAACTGCTTTATTAAACTGCCATCTGATGAAGTGAGCTCCAGTCCAAGAAAGGGTCCATTATAATAAATGTTTCAGTCTTCAAAGTAACACAAGGCTATTTGCTGATCTACTGAACTTTGCTAGACCCCGTGAAGTCAGAAAGGCCCTTCTGGATCAAACCAAGGGCTTATCACCTTGTCTGTCATTACTATTCCCCCCCCCCCCCCAGGTGTGATCAAGCATATGTTTCAGGGTCTGCCAAACAAAAATCTACAACAGAAAAGCATCAACCTTTCCCTGTGAATTTTCCTCCCCAGTCTGTGGGCTGATCCAAGATATTTGGCTGCCTTAGGCAAGCAACAGATAGAGTCTTTGCCCAAATCAAGATGAACAGTTCCCAAATCCAGCCAAGTTATTTAGGCACATAAAGATGCCATTTAGCTGTCATACTTGCACAAGTCTGCAGATAGGAGCGGGCAAAACTGACCACTATTTTTTCTGCTTTATTTTTAGGAGCAGCTGAAGGCTTTCGACCAAGAAGTAAATGAGTTTGTGGACTATCTTTTTGGACCTAGAGGTAGGTGCATTCCTGGAACTGTTAGATTCCTCAGTAACATAACAGTAATTTCCAAGTGTAGCTGTGTTGGCTGTATAGCAAAGTACAATAGCATCCAAAATCCACAAAGCAGTGATACCTTTATTGGACAACCAAAGTGCACAAAATAGCATTTTTGTAGCCTCACAAAAGGAAGTATCTTTTTATGTTAATGGGTTTTAATTTTATTTCCTGGGCTTTATTTCCTAGTATAAACATGGAAAGAAGGAGGAGTGATTTCTGCCTACATGGATATTCATCTGTTAACTGACAACAACAAAAACAATATCTTGACAAAATGCAGACCTGTGATTAACATCATCATTTTTTTTTCTTTTTCTTTTTAACACCTTTCCCTGATGAAGAAGCCCACAGAGCTTTGAAAGCTTGCAACATATAATTTGTGCATTTTGGTTAGTCCAATATAGTCATCACTGTTTTGTGGATACTGTTAGAAATCTTTTTAGCTGTAAGTGTAGTACAGTAAAATACGTTTTCTGGGGGAGCCTGAAAAATCCCCCAAATCTGACATAGGCCCTGTGCAGACCAGCCTTAAAGGATGGCTTGGGGGCATCCACATGATGCACACCCCGACTCCACCCTCAGGGCAGCATGATGCCGTGCACCACTCCACACTGCGTGTGGCGATAGGAGCTAATGAGAGGAGCTACCCCTATCCAGGATGCTGGGACCCTATCTGCTGGAAATGAACGTATCACAGGTAAGTACCAACGTTCCTTTACTTTTCATTCTGCTTGGAGAGACAGAGAACTGGAAACAGGCTTTGTCTTGAGATCTTCTTCTAAAAATTAATTTTACTCATACCTTCCCATCTTCTGCTCTTCCTCTGACTGATACCACTTTAATGCTGAATGCTGAGGAATTCTGGAATTTGTAATTTTGTGAGGTATTTAGCCTTCTCTTTCAGAGACGTCTGGTGCCATAACAAAGTACAAATCCCAAGATTCTATAGGATGGAGCCATGACAGTTCAAGTTGCGCCAAACTGCATTACTTCTGCAGTTTGGCAGCAGCCTTTATCCCTCCACCCCCGCCCGCATATATTCTATGCTCCAGATGCATTGGACTACAATTCCTCTCACCTTCAGTTAGCTAGGAAATGAATGTTTGTGAATTTAATGAAGATTTCTGTTTTCAGTTTCTGATAAATTTCTGGTGAGTTAGTTTAACCATCCAAGTATCTTCACTATGACACTCCTTGAGGTGCCACGCCAGTTCTATCATGTTTCTATAGTTGCTTATGTTTAAACAGTCCAGCGCTGAGAGGGTAATCCTAAACATATTTACAAAGAACTAATTTGCTCTGAGTCCAATGGACTTAACCTTTCCTGTGTGTCATGTCTTTTTAGATTGTAAGCTTGAGGGCAGGGAACCATCTAATTAACTCTCTGTAAGCCGGCCTGAGAGCCTTTTTGGCTGAAGAGTGGGGTATAAATATAGTAAATAAATAAATAAATAAATAAATATTTAGGGTTGCAGCTGGAAAAAGGCCAAAATCCATTACATTGGGAGTCACAATTTTAACTCACAGAGCTTGGAAAATGTCTTTGGAATGTGAAGCTAAAGTTCCCATAATCCTCCAGAGAGCATAGCCAGATCTTTTATGGTCCTCTGCATCTATCTCACCCTATCACAGTCACCCTAGCTGCATTGCTTTATATGTTACATGCCTACTGGCCCAAGCGTAAATCTTCCTTCAGTTGAATAACCATATATTTTGAGTATAAAGAGAGTCTCTGTCATCTGGTTAATGTGATCTGATAGCATGCAAGAGAGATAAAATGAAAGGTTTCATGGAATTTGCCCCATTCCTGCTACAAGGTCAGGCAAGTATTTGAGGAGGACAGGGAAGATGGAAGGAGAACTGAGCAATAAATGATTAAAAAATCCAAAAGGTGGTTCTGCCATCCCTTTGGAGCACTCTTAAGTTGAATGCATAACATCACCTCTCTATTACTCTGTTTTTCCTATCAGTGGAGCTGGAGTGGTGTATACTGTATAGACTGAGCACTCTTGATGTATTAAGTATGTCAAACATGCATTTATAAAAGCAGTATTAATTGCAACAGTCTAACATAATTACACTTCCTTGTACTATTACTGTAATAGATTGCTATGGTCCTACATACAGCTTCTATTTTAAACTGTTAAGAGCAATTCACTCTAGTAGGCTAGTCATGAAGCCCACAAGCTCATGGATAAAACATTTACCTGAAGAAGGCTGTGGATGCAAATTTAGAATGCTACTCTTTGCAAGCATGAGTAGGAGAAGCAAACAACTTGCCTGTTTCCTGATGTGTGTATTTCATACGGTTTGATTTTCTGTGAGTGTAAATAGATAAAAACAGCCATCATGGGAAATGAAATTCTCATAAGAAGACTGTTTCCTCTGTCTGCTTTGCTTCATTAACATTCACCACATTTAAAATTTAAATCTTTTTGGCTACTTAAATTGTAATTATTTTTAAACAAAATATTTAGCAGAAGCTTAACATTTAAAGGAGAGGGAAAACAGTAAAAGGAAGGAAGTAGAGTAGTGAATGGCACCTCTTTGATTATTGTTTTAGCATCCCCTCCATGTATGTTAGGATCCTCAGAACTTGACAATCTAATATATTACTGTAATATATTACAGACTTGGAGAACAGAAACTGTGCTGACCAGGTGCTCACCTGGTAGCTTTGATCTTGCGTAGGTTTAGTTTCCTCCAGACTAGCATGCTCTCATGGGTTAGATGCCAATTTCTCTGAGCCTAGATAGAAAGCTCCACTTATCTTTCACCATGCTGACTGAGGGGTTCTAGGAGATGCAGACCACAAATAATTTTTGCAAGCTGTGCTCTAAATTGCAAGAACATTTATCATAGGTTTGACAAGCCTTGCCTCTGTTCCTTGTTCTGGAGAGTACTGCAGGGATTGCTACAAACCAAATATAACCAAGCTGTATGAAAAGATCAGCGAGAAAGGCATTGCTTCCTCAGAGAAGTAGGGCTCCAGAGATCCACTGGATAGTGAAGGCAATGTGTACTTTGCAGTAGCAAAAGCAACAGTTACAAGGTCAAGCTGAGAGCCAATGTGATGTCATGGTTTGAATGCTGGGTTTGAATGTCAACCCAGCCATGGAAATCCACTGGGTGAATCTCAACCCAGCCATGGAAATCCACTGGGTGACCTATGGCAAGTCATGTACTCTCATTCTAAGAGGAATGCAATGGCAAACTCCGCTGAATAAATCATGCCAAGAAAACCCTATGGTAGGGTCATCATAAAGCTGAGTTGACTAAAAGACATATGAAAACAAATAAAATAAGCTCTGTTCCACACATACCCCAAATAACTGTTCTATAAATTATATGAAGTCAGCACAGGTTCTATAAATTGTACAAAGTCAGCACAGTTACATAATGTGTTCCAAAAGTATTTACACTTTTGCACAATTTACTCTGCTTCTAGGACAAGGAATTACGCAAGCCATAGAAGGTCCTTCTGGCGGCTAAACACCTTTCTGGCTTCAGTTTGCATTACCCACATTCTAACAAGCATTAGGATTTGATACTTGCTTTTCCAGAATAAAAACTCTTATTCCTTTTTGTGAATATTTCAAAAAAAAAAAAAAAGTACCACTTTGCTTTTCCAAAGTTTCGGTCTTTTTAATTTATTTCTCTGTCCAGCAATACAGCTGAAGTTTCTGTGCACTGCTGTGGCTAATAAAAGCCTTTGAATACATGTTATTTCTGAAGATACTTTTCTCTGAGTCGATGCTACTGTGTTCATTTGAAAGGAAAAGTTTGCTTTGTATGGAGGTGTGGGTAGTTCTGATGAAGTTGATATAAAGGTTCTGTGCCCCAGGAGGAAAGATTTGTGAAAATATTTCCTTTGTTATCTATAGCAAAAAGAAAGAAAAGAAAAGAAAAGCAAGCAAGCAAGCAAGCTACTAGGGTTAGCTTAGTAGCTTTAATGGGACCATCAGGGCTCACATATGGGATGTAAGCAAACAGTACATCCAACCATTGTACTTGATGATTGATGAATATGGACAATGTGAATATCTCTGTTGTTTTTTCACTGCTTCTTCTGAGAGGCGGTAGTTTTAAAACTACTTTTTACCATTTAAATTGCATGGCTTAAATTACTTTTAATGTTATGGACAATTTGATTACATTTCAATGTTAACCACTTGTGTGTTTTTCATTTGTCGGCAACCTGGAGTGTTGGTTTTTGGGAGGCAGAACAGGATATCAATAAACACGATGGGGAGTGATTATGATGATGATAGGATGGCCAACTGTCAGGCATGCTTCAGCTGTGGATTCCTGCATTGGCAGTGAGTTGGATTAGATGACTCTCCAGGTCTCCTCCAACTCTGATTCCCTTTTATTTACCAGCAATCAGCCTATTAAGGAGGGAAAGATGGGATCATTGCATAGTGCTTTTTGCCAGTTAGCACTAGAAGCTCTTTGCCCTGTGCGTCTTCCATTATGGTTTTAAATGTATTTTAAGTATTTTTGTGTGCTTTTAAATACAGTTAGTGCTCCACATTTGTGGCTTTGTACTCTCCAGGAATCTCTAGGTCCTCTAGTACAACTTTGCCAGAAGTTAACCATATAGTTGTGATGGAGAACCTAGAAGTTCCTAGTGAAAACACTTCTCTAGACATTTGTAGGTCCTCCAGCATGAATTTATGATCAGCCTCTGGCAGATGCTGACCATAGAGTTGTACTGGAGGATCTGGAATTCCTAGAAAGGTGTTCTAAAAATAATAGTGGGGTTTTTTGGTAGTTTTTCCACATTCATAAGGGTGAGTAGTCCTTCACCCCTAACCCCGGCAAATGTAGAGAGATCACTGTAGAATTGTTTTTTAATTGTTTTGGGGTTTCTTGGTTACTTTCGTAAACTAAGAGATTGGCTAAACTTTTATTTTAAATTACTGTAAGTTGCTTTGAGTCCTATACCAATATAAATTGAATAAATAAGTATTTCTGGCCTGGAATCCTATCAGTGACATATCCTGGCTTTCAAATGCTAGAGTCCATTCCCACCACTATTTAGTGGGCATGGGTGCCCAAGCAGTGTCTGGTTGCAAATCTGGTTGCCAGAAACTCATCACCTTCTTTTGTGCTTTTCTGTGACTACAATAAATGATTGGTTGGTTGTTTAGTTGGTTGAGTCATCACCTTCTCGAATGCCAGTGAATACACTTCCATGGGGGCCAGAAGGAGTGGCTACATGGAACTGCACTAATGGGAAATTATTCCCTGCAAGCAAAATGCATGGTTGTGCCCATGGTATTCCCAATTACCATGTATGGACATGAGAGACGGATAGTGAAGAAAGCTGACAGAAAGTAAATCCACTCATTTGAAATGTGCTTGAGAAGAGTACTTAGGATACCATGGACAGTCAAGAAGACAAACAAACGGGTTCTTGAACAGATCAGAGCAGGAAATAAAGATGATCAAGTTGAGACTATCATATTCTGGCCACAGAATGAGAAGGCATAGATCACTAGAAAAAGCAGTAATTCTAGGAAAGGCAGAGGGTAAAAGAAAGAGAGGAAGACCACAAACCAGATGGGTAGACCCAGTTGGGGGGTTTAGGCACAAGCTTGCAGGATCTGGGCAGGGCAGTGGAGGATAGGGATTCTTGGAGATGTCTCATCAATGGGGTCACCATGAGTCATAACTGACTCGAGGGCAGCTAACAACAAGAAGAACCCCCACTGTCGGTTGTATGCATTCATGAATACCAAAGCATATTGATTCAGCAGAAGCACAAAAGCTGGGGCTCAGGAGGAGCAAGAATTCCTTGCAGTTGCTGACTGCCATAGTGGTGGCCTTTTCCTTTTATCCTTTGATGCATTCAGCAGCATTCCTTGGTGTAGTCCACAGTCAGTCCTCATAACCAAAAAGTAACGCTAGGTACAATTAGCTGGTGCCTGCTCCAGTGTACAGAGTGCCTTCTCCTCCCTAATGGCCAACTGCATTCAGTCCAAAGTTCCAAACAGTTTCTTTTTGGGACAGTAACTCCCAGATTCCTCCAGCCAGCATGGCTAGTTCCTGTGTTTATATGGAGCAAATATGTTGTTTGGGAGCTGGGGGATTCTGGAAATTGTGGTTCAAAAAGTCCTAAAATCATAAAGTTGGAAGAGACCACATGCAGGAACACACAATCAAAGCAGTGATGTTCTCAAGTTCTGATTCTGTCCTCAGAAAGCTTAGAATAGCTTCCAGGGTCATTAGCCGGGCTAAACACCTGCCAGCGCTTCTTCCTTTTAATCATTAAACAGTGCTCCTAGCTTCCTTACCAACAGTCTGCTAAGGCAGTCCATTGTAATTTTAAAAAAATCTTGTAAATGGCTGTACAGTCACCCTTCCATATCTATGGATTTTTATCCATAGATTCAAGCACCCATGGTTTGAAAATATTCCAAAAAGATATAAATTCCAAAGGGTAAACCCTTGATTTTGCTGTTTCATACAGGGGGCACCATTTTACTATGCTATTGTATTTAAAGGGACATGAGCATCCACAGATTTTGCTATCCCCAGGGGATCCTGGAACCAAACCCCAGCAGTTAAGGGCCCACTGTACTTTTGTTTATGCAGATAAAGAAATTTTTGTTTGTTAATCATGTTCTTTGCCCATTGTGTTAGGTCATGATCTCAAAGCCTGGTTTACTTACGCTGAGTTATGTCCCCTACTCATCTTGTCATGCAAGCTGTTGTTTAAACAGTGGGTTTCAACCTTTGGTCCTTAGCCTTCAACCCCCAGAAGCTCCAGCAAGCATGATCAATGGTCAACATTGAATCAATGAAGCCCAAAATGTCCCAAGGATTCCCCCTGCCTCATTTGTACTCCATCTTTTCTCCTGCCATGAGACCCAAACCACTTAAATTTAAAACAAGGCTAAGCAAAAATCTTATTTTAAAAAAAGTTTAAAAGCAATTGAACAAATTATTCTCTTGTAAGGTTAAAAAACAGTTTAAATACAGTGAAAATATAATAAGATGAAAGATCATTCTACCAACTTCTTTCATTCAGGTAGTTCTGAAGCTGCTACAAGATCTCTTTGCATAGTAAAATGGTGTCCCTTATATAAAATGGCAAAATCAAGATTTGCTTCAAAAAATATTTTCAAGCTCTGAATGGTTGAATCCATGGATATAGAATCCGTGGATGTGGATTGCTGACAGTACATGTAAAGAATATGGTGCCCCCTTCCTGTCCTAGCCTGTTCAGTCTTCCTTCCCCAACCTTCCTATAAAAAAACTGGGGTCTGAGAGCAATGGACCACCAGCATATGTGGGTACGTGGAAGATGCAAGTATACATGCTCTATACTCTTTTAAAGCATAACACTTGATAGAAGGATAAAGATGCCATAGAAGTATGGGGCTGAATTTGCTGCAGTCATCCTCATTCATAACCTAACTTACTCATAACCAGAATCAGCTGGTGGCTCTGAGGTCAACATGGACAGCATCTGTGCTGTAGACATAATCCAGTTTGATACCACTTTAATTGCCATGGCTCAATCCTGTGGACTTCTGGGATTTGTAATTTGTTGTGGTACCAGAGCTCTCTGACAGAGAAGGCTAGATGTCTCACAAAACTACAGTTTTCAGAATTCCATATCACTGAGCTGTGGCAATTAAAATGGAGTCAAACTGGATTATTTCTGCAGTGCAGATGCAGCCATGGTGGTGATTCACCTCCAGGTTTTAATCCAAATGCGAAGGGAGCTATTCAATCTGCTGAACCCTAGCTCCAAAATAACTTTGGCATCATGGATAGCTCATTTAAATTTCAGGCCAACACCATTTTGCTGATGTGGAAGCCACCAGCCACCACTGATGCTAAAAATCTCTGGGGGAAATTGATCGAATCACTATCTTTCAGTCTAACCTACCTCAGAGAGTTGATTTGAGGATCAAATGGAATCATCCCATGCATTTTGTCCCAATTTGGAGGATGGATGAGTTAGAAAGAACATAAAGAAATGTCTCAGTTTGATTAAGTGGCATAGCTCAAAGTAAACTCATATGGATTTTTATTGCATATATATATGAATAACTCCTGACCACCCTCCTTAAGGCTGAGGAATATTAGACACTTTAGAAATTATATGGAAGTAGCCACCAGTGAGTAATATATTTCAGGATAGGGTGGCATATTTATGCCTAAACTGGACTGTTAGTTTCATATATGCAACTTCCTTAAAACAGGCTTGGCAGTTATTATACCAGAAATGCTAGTGCATCCTTCAGTATTATGTTGTGCTGCTTTATTGAGGCTTTAGTAATGTGCAGTTCTACTGAATTTAATTGCATAATCAGATAAATTAATCAACAAAAAGTTCCTTAGTGGATTGACAACCTTGATCTAGACATGTTATAAGAGCACTCTGGAAGAGGATTGTAAAGATTAGAATACTGAAGAGGGGTGACTATTAGGAGATTGAATTGTGATCACCTATTGAATGTTTGTATTGATCAAGAAATATTTGTATGTACTAATCCCTTGGGTCTTTATATTTTGTTTCTTCAGATCCCAGAGTCAGAGGATGGCTTATGCTGGATTCCTGCTTACCAACCCTTTCCCTCACTGTTTTATATCTGCTCTTCATATGGCTGGGCACTACATTCATGAAGAACAGGCCAGCTTTGTCGCTCAGGGGTCTTCTTATTGTATATAACCTCGGAGTCACAATGCTTTCCTTTTACATGCTCATAGAGGTGAGCCTTCTTTACTGCAGTACAATTTTCTTGTCAGGCTTTGGGTTCAGTTGAATGGTATATGATCAGAATTGTTTTCTTTGTATTAGAGAGTGCTTTTCTTTCCTTTTTGTAATTTAAGCAACTAAGGTGAATTGTTGAAACAATTCATTGCTGTCTGTTTACATTCAGTACGTAACTATTCCTTCTCTTTCTAATGTTTTGTGTCAGGAACTGGCAATGTCTAGATGTTTTGTTCTGCAACTCCCACAATCCCTTACATTGGCCATGCTGTCTGGGGCTTCTAGGAGTTGAGATACAAAACACCTGAAGGGTCAAAATCTCCCCACCACTACTCTGTGATCTCCTTGACCAGATACAGTATGTAGGTTCTGATCAAAAAGATCAGGTCTTTTTGAGACAACCTTGTAGCACCACAAAGGATTGGCCTGAGTAACCTTCATGTGGCTTCCAGGACTACCTCTGTAATCTATGTTTTTGGGGCACAGCATATGTATAAACTGTTTTTAATTCCACAATTTTTGAGCCATGAGGTAAAAGAGTTCTATATCCTTGTCTCCAAATAACAAACTACATTTTATGCACAAAATGTTCAAATCCAGCCCCATTTTTTGTCTTTTCTGAAGAAATTCAGCTTTGGGAGAAGCCCACTTTGAGAACAGAGAGAAGTTAGGAGATCATGCTTAATATTTCTTCAGCTGATTTTCTTCTCCAGATTATATTGTCGTCAACCACAAATCTCAGGGTTCTGTAGAATTTGTTAAACTGCATTATTTTTACAGCATAGATGCACGCAATAACATCTGTCCCTAGCCTGTACGTTATTTTATCTTCCCATTTAACAAAATCTATGATTTTAAAAAAATGTCAGACACACTGAGTAGAACTGAGACTATTACCTTCATGTTCGGTTACAATCCGCAACCTCATGATTGTAAGCGGGTCTCCATAAATTTCCAGAAGCACGTGCTTCTGAGCCTTTACAGAACTTGGCAGCATTTTTTTTTTTCATTACAACTTCCAGAATCTTTCAAAAGTTACTGTACCAAAATGACTTTTTTCCAGGGCCTGTCTCTAGTAATCTTCCTAGTGAGCCCTTCATTGCTGAACATTCTCCAGGCAGTTTGAAAATAAACAAACCAATCATATGAACAATTGCCTAAGGAGCTTATTAAAAATGACCAAGAATCTTTTGATACCTTAAAGGCTGTTATTTTGGACATTTCTCAGATCTCCACATAGTTGTTGGTTCCCCAAGATAGTGATCATATTTTGGATATTTAGTAAAAGTTATGTCTTCCGCTACATTTAAATAACTGAGATCTCTGGCTCTCTGGAGCCCAACAAGCTGCTGTCTTTAAGTACTGACTGCATTATATCTGCAGCCCATCTAAAACCATGGATTAAACGGTAGCTCTTTGAAGATCATCTAAAAATAGGCAACCTACATAGAAAGCCGGGCTTCAGTAAAGCAGGAACTCTGGACTGCTGAGTTCTCTTCCTTCCTGAACAAAGCAGAAATGCAGTTCCTCTTCTTCTCTATCAGTTTGTCTTGCTAGATTCTGAACTAGAACTCTCCACAGTTCCTTCCTAACCCATTTCAAAAGGAACAGAGTCCTCTCTTCATCGCAAGTATGGCTTTGGTTTAAATATTCTCTTTGCTTATCCTAAATGTTTTCCTAAATGGAGAAGTCTCATCAAAGACCCAGATTCCGATGCACAGAGGAGCAATAGATCTGAGGAAGACATGAAATGTCTCCCTGTTTCTTTCCCCTGAGCCAGCTCCAGTTGCGCCTGTAATACTGAAATAGTGACCCTCGAGGAGGGAAGCAACATCGATAGACATATCTGCTCAGCCCCTGAGAAGTTACAGATGAAATTTAGGAAGCAACTGTGGAGCATGATCAGGATACCAAAAGCTATGAATGAGGGCGAACACACAAACTAGAAGAGTTTGCATTTGTCAAACTCCATGAGAGGAGATGTATTGTACATGTACACATCAGCATCTGCTGTGTACATCAATCTCCTGTGTACATCTGCCTGTGCTGTGTTGCATGTGCAGACCTTTCTTGTTGATCAGTGAGTTTCTGCTAAGATGTGGTACACAGTTTGCAATTTATATACTTAGCACACAATGTTTGCTGTGTTGCAGTGTTTACTCTTGGCTTGTATATTTGCTTTGTCAATGTATTAGAATGTAAATGTATTAGAGGTTCTTCTTTTGCAGATTGACATGGTTTGCATTGACCAAGTGAATTTTCAGAAACGTCTGTGAATTTTAAGCATTTTCTTTCTCATATTCTTATACACACATGTTCACATAGCCAAGAGACAGATGCTTGTAACAAAGCTGTCATTGTGAGCTGAATCTGTTTATACTTGAATTGCAAAATAGAGGCCATTGACTCATATTACAATGAACACTTGTTAATCAGGTCATCTGAGGGAATGTATTTTTCCCCTAAGACTAAAGAGCAGGATGTTTTGCTGTTGGGTGGAATTCTGTAGTATTTTGCTGTCTAGGACCTAATAATAAACATATCCAAGATCCCAGGATGTAGAGTTGAAAATGAGTTGCATAACTGAAGACATGTTTAGAATAGTGTATTAACCGCTATAATGGAAAATCATTGTAGAATAAAACATTGTTCTTGTTGTTTCCAGTGATACTGTCAATGATATTATTGCAGACCTAACAACATACATTGTCTATGCCTAAATCTAATTGTTTGTCCCAGCTAGAATAAACTCCTTGAATCAGTGACATTTACAGAAATGTCAACTTACCAAGTTATTCTTGATTCAGTGGATTTACTCTAGTTGGCACTAACAAGTGGATGTAGACCTTAGGTTGCAGCCCTGCATGCTCTTTGCTGATGGTTTCAAAAATAATATCTAAAGTTTTTCCTATACAAGCAGAGGCAGATGATGGATCTGCTACTGGGTATGTGGCAAACCCACTGTTGATTTTATCATTGCTTCTTCCAAAGTTGCTCCCAGTTTATCAGGAGCTCTATTGGTGCTGGATCTCAGAAGCAATCAGGTCCAGCGACAGTCCTGTTTGACTCTGAGCAGCTAGGAGAGAAGTAGTGACAAAATTAAGAATGTATTTACTTTTCCCATTCTGATGGAGCCACAGACCACCCCTCTTGATCCAATCAGCACCATGCCATAAGGACTGCAGGCATCTAACAGAATCAGACACAACAGTGAGGGCGTAGGTGATTTTTTTCCTAGACTTCAGTCTCCAGGTCCTGGCCTACAACTTCCAAAACTGGGACCAAAGGTTGGGAATCATTCACCTTGGTGGAAATGTGAAAGTAAAGCCGCACTGTATTGGAAGAAGTACAGAGCAAGGCTGACTGGGTCATCTTCCTGCTGGAATCACAACAGCAAATGAGGCATCCCATTCACCCAAGTAAAAGTACATAGTGTCCAAAGCTAGTGAACTTATATTGACATCTAGGCAGAAGATCTCAAGCATGCTTCTCCCTATCCATGTCAATAAAAATACAGTAAGGTCAAATTTAATAACAGTTGGTAGCATTCACATGACCCCTGCGCTCTGCTACATGGAGAAGTAGCCTCTTCTTGCCTAATGGTAGGGATAACCCTAATACTTAAGAGACAAGATAAATAATTGAGTTAGGTCAGTTGACCTTTGAGGATTAAGTAAGGATACAGTGCAACTGTGGGAAGATGAGTATAAAATGAAACAAGAGAGCCACAGACCAAAAGCTCTTTGTTGCCCAAGGGGCAATCTCAAACCTGAAACTAGTTAGAGTGTTAACAACCTTTGGTTCTCAACCTTTGGTTCTCCAGATATTTTGAACTCCAGGAACCCAAACCAACCTAGCTAATGATTATGGGAGACCAAGTTAAAAACCAAAGGTTGATAACCACTGAGTTAGAGCCTGGTCAGGTTAGAGATGCAGAAGAGGCTGGTTGCATCCTGTAGATATAGTACTAGGGGGAAGGGGAGGTTCCTTTCACTTTGCAACTGGAAATGGCTATTTCTGTAGCACTATCTAGGCCACGTTACTGCATATAGTCGAGCTCCAAATAGGATCAGCTTGCTGCCATCCACACTGCATCAACCAACAAGTTGGATGTTTGATCAGGAATGGGGAACAGGGATGTTTGTTGGTCCACAGCTCCCATCATCCCTCACCATTGATTTTGCTGATTAGGCCTGATGGGAGGAACAGTTGTACAACATCTGGAATGCCACTCGTAGTTCCACATTGCTGCAATGGATGGTGAGAAAATTTCCATGACCCATTGATACATATTTTCTACAAGGCTTTGCAAAAGACAAGAGTTTGTCCACTTTTCTGGGTGGTATTTGTTTAAAACATTTTCTATGAAGATTTGCATACGGCCTGCCTGGCTTCAGGGTCTGCAGGGAATACCAGTTTACATCTCCTCAATAGACAATTTTAGAAATCTGTGGTATTGAAATAATTTATTCCAATTTTTTTAAAAAAATGATACATATAGATAATCTAGAGGACCTGCTTTTCCATTTCATCCTCCTAGGAGAGATTTTGGTACAAGAAATTTTGTACAATCACAGAAAGCCTATTTTAGCACTGTATTAAATAGGGGAATATAAAAAGGGAAGGTGGGATAAGTTTATTGGTAGAGCTGGCCCATAGGATTTCAGACCCTTTAATGAAGCACCCAGCTTATTTTCAAGACAGACTTCCCCCTCCAGCTTCCTTGCTTTCCTTCATGACCTTATACCACCCTCTAAGCATGTCAAATGATATGCAGCCTGCTTTAATGACTAAGAAATCTATGCTCCTTCAGTTTCCTGAAAATGTATGTGTTGGTATGCAACCGTCACATTGCTGTTCCCATCTGCTTCTCACACATTCGTCTGGGTACAAATAGATATGCTCTGAATTATTTTAACTTCAGGCACTTGACATTTCAAAATTAAAGGGACAATGTCTCATGATAATGACCATTAATCTCCATGATTTAGTAGAGTAGCATTATAATTTCTGAAAATTTCCACAGCCTTGTCCACCATCACCCTAACTTTGCCCTCCCTTGGAACAGATGCTGCTTCTATAGTGGTGCTTAGTAGTTTGCCTTGCCTTGTCATAAATCATTTATTTCTTAAACTGCAACACAAGCGAATAGAGCCCAATTCCCTTTTAACACCTAAAATGGATGTTGTAGAGCTTTTCCAGACATTTTTTTAAACAAAAAAACAAAACAAAACCACAACTCTATACTTTTATCACCTCGTCATTGTTCTGTAGGCATACAGCCGTGAAGAACAAGGGCTGACAATCATAGGGGCTTTCTAGATTGGCAAAAAGAAGTGTGTTCATGGCTGCATGAAACTCTAGCCTTTAGATGAGAAAAAGGGAAAGTGTGCCATAAAAATGCTTTTTTTGGTGTTTTAGGGGAGAAGAAGCACCTTTAAAAAGGTGCTGGTTTTCCCAGCTTCTTTTTTAAAAACTGCGGAACAGCGCAGCTCCATCTAAAGGCTGAGGTGCAGCTGCTAAGCATTAAGGAAAAGGCAACTTCATGTCACACTTTCCTGCCAATCTAGAAAGCCCCATAGAGTTAGAAGAGACCACAAGAGCCATTCAGTCCACCCTCCTGAAATGCAGGAAGACACAGTCAAAGCACTCCTGACAGGTGGCCAAACAGCCTCTGTTTAAAAGCCTTCAAAAAAGAAGACTCCACCACACTCCAAGGCAGCATGTTTAATGCAGCTCTTATCATCAGTAAGTTCTTCCTAATGTTGAGGTGGAATTTCTTTTCCTGTACAGTAGTTTGAATGCCTCGTTCCACGCCCTAGTCTCTGGAGCAGCAGAAAACAAGCTTGCTCATCCTCAAAGTTGCATCCCTTCAAATATATAAACATGGCTATCATGTCACCCCTTAACCTTCTGTTCTCCAGGCTAAACAAACATAGTTCCTTAAGCTGCTCCCCATAGGGCATGGTGTCCAGACTACTCACCATTTTGGTCACCCTCCTCTGGATTTACATTATTATAAATTGAGTTAAGATCATGTAAAGGTGAATTGTTATGTTTCAACACTCATCTTATCAGGATGGATGTAGTTATGTCTCCTGGACCATTGCAGAAATGAAGCCAGCAGCATGGCCGCTGTGCAGCAGTCTAAATGCACGAGTCCCAATACACAACAGAAAATGTTTCACATCTGGACATGTGCTTCAGGGTACATTGTGCATTATTGTTGTTCACTAGCATATCAGGTGAGGGATGTAGCTCCATCCTCATAAAGTTACAAATCATAGCCTCTGATGCAGGGTTGTTGCTGTTGTTGTTTAACTCCTTCAGTTTTGCAGGATGTTGATGAAGGAAAAGAGAAGTAGCATTGTAAAGTGCACTATGAGCAGTACTTTATGATAATACAAGAAAAGATTCTGAAACATTTTAGAAATCATTTCTCCCTTTCCACATATTGTGAGCATACTTCTTGAATAAGGACATTTGTCCTGGGATTTCAAGGAGAGGACAACTGAAAAGCTGCTCAGGCAAATAGCCAGCATAAGGAATGACTAATAGGCAGTATCAGTTACAGGCAGCACTGGTGGCAGCAGAGTAAAGTGCTGTGCTTAGTTAGATTTGCCATGCCCATTGCCCGGCAGAATTCATCAGTTGCACTTTTGGAATAGTAACTAAAAAGCTGACAAGGAAGTCATCATCAGCAGTTGCTCAGGAGCCTAAAGAACCTGGCTATACTTCCAGGTTCCTGTCTGCATGGCTTGTTTGTTAAGGTCTAAGGCAGCCTATATATCATGTGCCAACATAATGGGAGGCTGGCTGCATTGAATTACTGTATATGGGATTCACTTCTGAGTAGGGAGCCAGTGTGGTGTAGTGGTTTGAGCATTGGACTACAACTCTGGAGGCGAGGATTTGAATCCCTGCTTGGTCATGAAATCCTTGGGCAAGTCACATACTCTCAGCCTAAGAAAACTCTGTGATAGGTTCATCTTAGGGTCACCATAAGTTAGAAACAACTTGAAGGTACACAATACTTCTGTGTAGACACATATGATTATGCTGTTAGAGGACTACTCATCTTCTTTTGTTGTATACTGAATTTAAAAAGGAATATTTTTTTGCATCCGTACACCCAGACAATCTGAACATAGAAGAGACTTCCATTCCTGTTCTAAGTAATTCTTCTGGACCAAGTTGACCCATGCAAAAACCATGGCAGGCAATGAGTTTGCTCCTATGTGCAAGATTCTCTAGATCATTGTCATCATCATCATTATTATTTTATTCATTTGTATCCCCCCTTTCTCTTGATAATGGGATTCAAAGTAGCTAATAATGTATTTAAAACAATCCAAAAGCATTAAAAGTAGAAATACAAGTTTTAAAAAGCAATTAAACAATTCATGGAGTTAAAACTTTAAATACTACAAATATTAAAATATGTTAAAAGAGTATTAAAGGCAAAGGTAAAGGCTTTCCCTTGACAAGATTGTTTAGTCATGTCTAACTGTAGAGAACAGTGCTCATCCCTAATAAGGTGAAGAGCCAACATTGTCAAAGACAACACTGTGATCATGTGGCCAGCATGACTGCACAGAATGCTGTTACCTTCCCACCGAATTGGCACCTATTTGTCTACTTGCACTTTTATATGATTTCAAACTGGTAGGTTGGCAGAAGCTTTGGCTAGTGATTGGAGCTCACTCCATCACATGGTGCTTGGGTCTCAACCTGCTGGTGTGCTGTCCTTGCAGTTGTCACAGTTCACATGTTAAATGTTAAGCCACCACATTCCTCCAAAAAAGATTGTATTCCAACCTCAAAAAACAGAACCATACAGCTTTAAAAGTCAAACCTCTGATGATATGGTAAAAGCATAATGGCACAAAATTTTTTGACTAGTAGGAAAGAAAAGATAGGGCCATCCTGGCCTTGCTAGAAAGGGAATCCAAATTCTGAGAGCAACCACCAACAAGGCCCTCTCCTTTGTTCCCACCAAAAAGACTGTGAAGGTGGTGGGACAGAGAGAAGGGCCTCTCCAGAGGATCTTAAAACTCAAATGGGCTCATAGCCATTACAATTCGTTCCACTGATTGGTAGATTACCCAGCAGGAATGGCTTCATATATGCCTAAGTCGTGTGAATGGCATCAGCAGCACTGAGCTGAATAAAAGTTGGTAGAGGTTTCAAACACATTAATTTAGGCCATGCAAAATGTGTTTGTTTGTTTGTTTGTTTGTTTTTCATGACATTGGAGGTTTTGCATTTGAAGATTTTTGTAGATGCTTGCCATTTTGTTATCACTGTGGTTTCATGTTCTGATATCCTTTTACTAATTACATGTAATTTCAGGCATCTTGGGTTGATCGGGTGAATAACACACCCTGCAGATTGAAAAACAACTTCAAGCTAGCCACCTATAATGAGACCTAAAACATGTTAAGTGTTACAGCACTGGAGTGAAATTTAGATTTGTTTAACTGTGCACTGAGTTGCACTTATTTGCTTCACTTCTACACAAGGGATTCTGTGGTTGTAGCATTTTCCTATTCTGACTCCTATACTTGGAATATGTTGTAATATTTGGAAGGTTGGCTGGTAATGTGCCTAATCTCTTGGATACAAATATAAATTAAAATAATAGGAGACCAGAAGCACTTGATGATTATGATCTTGTGAAATCAGGAAAGTCTGAGGGAAATGTGCATTTTTATTGATGGGAACAGGAATCTGATTTTATTCCTATATGAAGAGCTGAACATCATCCAGTCTTAACTCCAGAGGCATGTAGTAATTAAGTATTACACTGGGAGTTTCTATTCAAAGTAACAGAATATGTTTTCTCTTCTAGCTAATTCTTGCCACTTGGGAAGGAGGCTATAATTTACAGTGTCAGAACCTGAACAGTGCAGGAGACGCTGACATTCGGGTAAGATACAAAGGAGCAACTCAAAAGCAAAAAGATGATGTGATCTTTCCACAGTCCTTCATAATTGTTTTGTAGGCTGCATCCTATAACAAGTCAGCAAGAGTTTTCTAAATTCTGTCCTGACTGCAAATCCTTTCCTCCAACAGTCCTGACTTGGAGGAATTGGTTGGGCTTCTGTTTCTTTCTTGATCCTGTCCTCACTGCATGTGTCTGGTAGTAAAATTGAAATCAGGGAGTAACCATAATGAAGAAACTATCGAGTATGTGGAGGGCAGGGGGGTTCCTGTGGATAGATTCTGTCTTAATATTAACCTTTTAACACTCAGGCAAGCAAAGACAATGGCATGAAACCTGTCCTTTTAAATACACTATTTGATTTCATTTTTACTCTTAACATTCCCCTGAGTGTCCAGGGCTTCATGTACATAAAAGCTCCCCACAGCAGCACACATGCGCACAGAGGAGAAAAACACAGTTGACCACAACAGGGGCATGATGTCCTTGCTGCACAATGTGTGCAATGAGGCTCACTTTTGGTGAGGCACTGGCTATGGGTTCAGCCTGGTGGTGCTGAGGGTTAGTGAAATGCAACAAACCGGGCCCCGTGTTTCACACTATTACTTCATGTGCTTTATATATGTGCATGGTGTTCTTTTAAAATAATAAATGTGAAACCAGTTCAGTTGAATTTCCCATCAGTAGCAAGATGCTCCAGGCAGGTCAAGGTTAGCTTTTTGCATAATAAAGTCTCCACTGTTTGTTTGTTTTTAACAAAACAAAACACATACACCCTTTTTGGTGTTCATCGGTTTTGAAACAGATTAGTATTGTACAGTTTATTTGTTTGTTTGTTCACAATCTGCTGGTTTAATTTCCTTTGCTGAACACAGACATATGGGATTCTTGGCCCTCCCAATGTTTTGGAGTTCATTTCCTAGAAGCCCCAGCCAGCAAAGCTAATGGCAAGAGACCAAAAGAGTTCGAGTCCAAACATCTGGAAGACTGTACCCTCATTCCAACTTAATTGGAAAATTATACACTTTCCAAGACTTTCTACTTGTGCTTTTTTGTCTTGGTATTTTTTTTCTCTTTCCACACTTTGTCCCCATTCTCACTGAGGCAATTGCCCTGGGTAGATCTGGGCAGATCCAGTAATCCAGATTCCGAATCTCCCCGGAAAGAAGTTCCCACTGCCTTTACCCTGATCGGTGTAATTTACCCTGCAGATGTTCACACTCACCAAAGTAGCAGTTTAAGATGGATCCTCCTTGTTGTCAATCAAATGGTGTCAATGATGACGTGTCATGCAGCCCTTTGTCAACAGCACGAGTGCTTTAAAAAAATCTAGCATCAAGGTTCGCATATTCTGTCAAATTGTCAATTGTCTCTGTTTTGTCTCCATTTTGTCCCCAAATCAAGCTTCCTTTCCCTGGGCTTTCTCCTCCTTCTCTCCAAGCCCAATGCCTTTGGCCTTCCTCCGCATTCAGCATCCCCTTCTCTCCCTGCCCCGTGCCCTTGGCCTTCCTTCTCATTCAGCATCCCCTTCACTCCCAGCCTGATTCCCTTGGCCTTCCTCTGAATCCAGTCTCCCCTTCACTCCCAGCCCAATGCCCTTGGCCTTCCTCCACATTTAGCCCCCCCTTCGCTCCCAGCCCGAATTCTGCCTTTTTTACCAATTTTGTCTTTGTCCCCCCCCCCCCCCAAAGCAAGCTTCCCTTCATATACACACATATGTAGCACAAGCATTAACACTAAAGCACTAGCATTAGCATAATCGGTCAAAAAAGAAAAATGCCAAAGCGACTGATGCGAGAGGGGAGGCATGTTCCGCCCACTGCCCATATTCTGACCTTGATCCCTCCCACTAAATGACCTGATCATGACCAAGTACAAGTTCACATTGGCCTGGCCCCGGTTTTTCCAAAAAGACACAGGGAAATCCCTGATTTCAACTATCCTGTGCTGAGGACATTTACTCTGGATTCTGGTGTGCAAGCCCCAGATCCGGGTGTAAAAAACCCGATGCTAGTGGGAACTTCCCACTTGTAACCAAGGGTAGAAACTGGAGTATATGGTAGTGTGCATTGCCCCTTTGTGGTTTTTAACATCATGACATTATGGGTTTCTCTGTTCTACAATTAGCTTCAAAACATGTTAATTCCAAAATCATACTGATGTGGTTCATCACTTGTCTTAATAGGAAGCATTTGGTTCAGCCCCACAGCCTGAACTTGGAAAAGTTACATTTTTGGATCACAGCTGTCAAAATTCTGGAGGTTAACATTCAAAAATATAAATTCCCTTGTTGTGAAACAAGCAAATTTGTCTATAAGATGGCAACACTTTCCCAGAGAATCTTTTTGTCTGCTGCCCTTGGACTGTGGAATGCCCTGCCTGAAGAGATATGACCACTGAAAATGCTAACTGCATTTTTAAAACAACATTAAAGACACATATCTTCTGGCAGGCCTATCCAGTCAATTTTAAATTATGACTTTTTAAGAATGTACCTTGTTGAATGTATTTTAATGGTTTCATGGTATTGTATTTTACCTGTTGGTTTTATGTTTTTTCTTTTTCTTTTTTTTTAATTGTGTTTTGTATTTTAACATGTTCTACCCCACCTCCAGCCCTTGAAGAGAGGCAGGAATGAAATAAATTGTTGTTGTTAAAGTTGCAAGTTCCATTTAAGTTGTTATGATTCATAGTTCATTTATAGTCTGATCCTCATCCTTAAGGTAGTATAAAATGTGTCTCATATATATGTGTGTGTATTATTATTATTATTTTAAATGGAGCGCACTGTATTTACTCCTGACATCTACCATCTTGCTAGTGACTGATATGCATGTAAGTGGAGCTTACACACGCAGGAATAATTTTTGGAAGAAAGACAGAAAGCACTCCATTTAAGAACCTCCCACTGTCTGACAGCTGTCAAGCCCAGGAAGGGTCCCTAATTACTGGTGGGGAGTGGAGGATGAGGAAAGCAATTCAGGCCATGAAAATCTGGCCGCTTTGGGCTCCTAGGGGAAGGAAAAGGCATGTACGCTCTGTTGGGGAGCATACCCTCATTTCTCCCCTCTGACCAAGCTGAGACCAGCTGCCTCTCCATGGCTTGAATTGCCTCCGTCCTCCTCCTGGGCTGGGAAGATGCAGAACTGTACATGCAGAGCTACTCACAAATGTAGCATTTTGACCATCATGCATAATAGTTATCTATAAGACAATGAATAGTGTCTAGAGCCATATGTAATTGTACACTATAATGTCTTTGTTCTGCTCAATCCATTTTGCCCATTTTGATCTAAATCATTTTGCTAAATCATAACTGCTGAAGAGCAACTTAAAAGTAATGCTGGGGAAATGCAGAGGAAAGACCACTTGTAAACAGCAGCTGCTTGGAAACTCTGCATTATGTACCAAGTAGGCTCATTTTGTTGTTGCTGTGTGCCTTCGAATGGTTTCTGACTTATGGTGGCCCTAAGGTGAACCTATTATGGGTTTTTCTTGGCATAATAGTTTGAGTGTTGGACTACGACTCTGGAGACCAGGGTTCGATTCCCAGCCCAGCCATAAAAGCCACTGGATGACCTTAGGCAAGTCACATACTCCCAGCCTCAGGGGAAAGCAACAGCAAACCTCTTCTGAAGAAACCTGCCAAGAAAAGCCCATGATAGTGTCATCTTATTGTCACCATAAGTCAGGAATGACTAGAAGGTACACAGCAACAACAGCAGCTCATTTTGCAAGACAAGAACTACATTCAGAATCAAATGTCACTGAAATCATTAGGGTTTCCTTCCAAGGACCTATGTTTAACATCAGGATGCAAGAGCATTTCTTGGAATTTAGACTGAAGGTAATTGTCTACCTCCATGGAAATCAGTCCTATGGGACATAAGAGAATTTAACGTCCGAGTAAGCCTAGTGCTAACCAGCTCTGGTTTGCTTAGAGCAAAATCTCAGTCCCATTGAGGTAAATGGGATTATTCCCAGATAAGTATATATGTTGAGTATCACTTATCCAAAAATCTGAAATCTAAAATGCTCCAAAACCTAAATGTTTTTTTCACAGGCAGCTGTGATAATGACACTGTGCTTTCTGATCATTCAGTGTATACAAACTTTGTTTCATGCACAAAATTATTTAAAATATTATCCATAAAATTACCTTCATGCTATGTGTATAAGTTGCCTATAAAATATAAATGAATTTTGTGTTTAGACTTGGATTTCCAAGTTATCTTGTTATATATATATATGCAAATATTCCAAAATTTTCAAGAAAAAATCCAAAATCTGAAATATTTCTGGTCACAAACTTTGCAGATTAGGGATATTTAGCCGGTATACCATATAGAATTACAACCTATGAGAAACCCGTTTATTTTAATCAATAATAGAATATCTTAAATGTAAGAGTTTTGCTGACTAATAGATTTTTTAAAAAGAATAGCACAGCATATTACTACAAGAAGTATTAATTTGTCTGTCTTGTTCTTGCAGGTGGCCAAGGTGTTGTGGTGGTATTACTTTTCCAAAGTTATTGAATTTGCTGACACCATTTTCTTTGTGTTGCGGAAGAAAAACAGTCAAATTACTTTCCTCCATGTTTATCATCATGCCACAATGTTCAACATCTGGTGGTGTGTTATGAACTGGATACCTTGTGGACAAAGTGAGTATTTGCAGATGTGGAGTTAGTAAGCTGGAACAAAACAACATATGGTAGCTACAGTACTTTCATATGTTAGATCTGGCTGCAGATTACACCACTTTGAGTTAAGTTCAGAAGGATCTTGTGAAACAATTTAGTAAAATTTGGGTAATATGAGTAGTAAATATTTAAATGGTTCACTTTGAATTGGAATTAGCCATCCAATAACAGCAGTAGCTGCTGCTGCTCACTTTTGTTCTAAGTCAACTCATTTCATAGGTTACAGAATTAAACTTCAGTATTGTTCTAACTGAGAAAACCTGAGAGGGATAGCAGTGTATGGTGCAGGTAGAACACTCCAGTGCAATTCTGAAGATAGTTAGTTCAAATTTAATCTTCTTTGTTAATTAGCATTCCATAGTGGTCATTGCTTACCCTATTTTCAGGGTTATGTCAGGAGTGAGACAGGATTGGATTGGAAAAAAAGGTATTTTCAAACAAAGTGGTCATTTTGCATTCATTGTGTCATTCAGTTATGCATTCAGACATTGTTCTCCTCCACTTGGATGTAACCCACTACTGTTTCTCCATTTATTCCCACCAACAAAGGATAGTGGTGGGGAATATATGTTACACAAAAGCTGGAATAACTACACAGGGTCTTTGGACTGACAGCACTAAAAGCCATCCATCTGGAAGAGTCAGGGAGTTACTATAGTCCCTTACTGTACTAAATGTTGGAAGTGATTGATGTGGACTGGGATGATACTGGTTGTACTCTTCTAGCACATCTGGAGATGTGGAGGATACCAGGTTGGGAAACACTGGTGTTGGAAGAAGGAAATCTTGATAGGCTGCAAAATGGGAAAGGAAATAAACCCATAGCACAATTTTAAATAGATTGTGCCATGGTATTAAAGTTGGGGTGCTGAAAACACCACTTTCAGATGCTGTTGGCAGCCACTTCAATCAGCCTTAGGCAGCATGTAGAGTGGTGAAGAAAGCTTGGAGTTACAGTTAAACAAAATCTGGTGACCTATTCTTTGTCCACTCCCTTAACAAAGTTTCATGCTTTTGACTCTTTAAGAGAATTGCCACCAAATGCTACTTCCTCAATAGACATGAAATTGCTCATAATGTACATGTGATACCTTGTTTAATTCAATCTTCACAGGTTTCTTCGGACCTACCTTGAATAGTTTTATCCATGTCCTGATGTATTCCTACTATGGACTGTCCGTCATTCCATCCATGAGGAAGTACCTTTGGTGGAAGAAGTATCTCACTCAAGCACAACTGGTACACTTATATTCTTGTTCATTCTTACTAACTTTGGTCCTCCAGATGTTCTCCCAGAATTCCTGACTTTTGGCTCAGCTGTCTGGGGCTTCTGGAAGTTAAAGTCCAAAACACCTGGAGGATGAATATCATTAAGTAAAATGCACACACAGCGCAACTCTATATTGCACATTTATAGCATTCTGAAACTACTTTAACTGCCACAACTTCATCCTATAGGGCTTGTAATATTCTGTGAGGCACTCTTCTGAACTGGAGCATTAAAGCTGTGTGGTGGAGAATTCTAAATACATTACCAAACTACAAATTCCAGGATTCTATAGGATGGAGCCATGGTAATTAAACTGATATGAGTCTGCTCAAATTGTGGAATGTCAATATGTTCAAAAAGTCTTTAAATGTAAACAAGTAAAAACTAACACATTTTATTTGGCATAGGTGTTCATGCACTCCTTCCCACTACCTCAGATTCACAATGGAAGCAAGTGGGCCAGCGTGCTGATAGCTTATGCCAAATAAACCCTGTTAGCCTTTATGATGCCACCAAGACTCTTTAGTGTTTTGCTGCAAGAGACTAACAAAATTGACCCCTTGCACCCTTCACATCCTAAGCTTGAGTTTGAATAGAAAATACTTTGAAATAAAGACAAGGCAGAGAAGGAAATAATTTAACCTTCTTCTTCTATCAGCACTTTTCATGTTTTTATGCCTTTTGATCCTTGTCTTCTTCTGAAGCAGGTGTGGGCATCTATTGCCCTCTTGGTGTTCTTTAACTGTAAATTCTATAATTCTTTACCATTGCCCAATTGGCTTAGGACCACTAAATATACTGGCTAATGGATTCATAGAGCTCCATCCCCCCACCCCCTAATAACTTCCCCAAATAGTGGCTTGGGCTGGGGACTATGTCATCCTAACACATAGTTGCATTATTACAGAAAGTGTGATTCTTCCTTTAAGAAAAGGAAATGGAGATCAGAAGTGAGGCAGGGGATTGCAAACTAGGTCCTGGAGAAACCATATTTTTGTACCAGTGTTGCCACAAGGAGGTGAACAGTTATGACTAGTCTACAATGAAATTGTGGTACTGAGTTGTGACTTGTGATTTTTCAAACTTTGTTTTTTCCAGATATTTTGGTCTACACTGTTGGTCTTGGTGGCTGGTGGGAGTTTTAGGCCAAAAGATCTGGGCCAAAAGTTCCCCACCCTAATTTGCGTGAAATTATCTCAGAACTATTACTAATATTGGTTCAGCATATCTGGCAAGCTGTCCATTCCAGCCTCCCTGGGATAAGAGACAGTGTCATTTTAACAATATTAACAGCTGTTTCTTTTCTTTAAAAAAATGTGAAGTCTGGGTACAGATTAAGTATTCCTTATTTTAAATGCTTGAGACCAGAAATGTTTCGGATTTTATTTTATTTTTATTTAAAAATATTTGCATATACGTAATGAGATGTCTTGGAGATGGAATCCAAGTCTAAACATTTTTTCATATACACCTTATACACATAGCCTGATTTTTTTCCATGTGCAATCGGCCCTCCACATTTGTGGGTTTCAGATTTGTGGTTTTGACTATTTGTGACTTTGTAGCTGTTGCTTAAGAAAGTCAACCTCTTCACTTCCCCTCCTCCTCACCCTCCCTCCCAGCCAGCCAGCCAGCCAAAAGCAATACCGTACATCCCCCTGCTGTGCCAAATTTTGCATCCTTATTTCCAAAGTCTTTCCCCCTTTGAATCCTTTTTTGCAGCCACCCCCAGGGAGAATCCAACTTCTCTCCCCTCCTCTTCTTCCCCCTGTCTCCCGGCCAGACAAAAGCAACACCATACCTTCCTTTTGTCGTGATGGCTGCAAACATTGACTTCGAAGTGAAAAGACTTTGGAAATAATAAACTTTTAATGCAAAATTTGTCAAATGGCAAAGTGGGGAAGAGAGAGTGTTGCTTTTGTCTGGCGGGAGGGAGGGGGAGGAGAGAAGGTGGGTCCTCTACAGCCATGACTGCTAACATCAGGTTGAAAGTGGAAGCACATTGGAAATGTGGGGGAGGCTATATGTTGCAAGGTCTTGGTGGAAGAGAACTCTTTAGCATTCATGTTGGGAGGGCTAATATATTTGTGGTTTTTCGTCGGGGTCCTCATCCCCTACCCTCTGTGAATTTGGATGGGTGACTGCACACTTTATATACATAGCCTGAAGGTACTTTTATTCATAATATTTGTAATAATTTTGTGCATGATGTAAAGTTTGTGTGCATTAAAACATCAGAAAACAAAAGTATCACTGTCTAAGCCATCCATTTGGGCAATTCTGGATTTTGGAGTCTTTTAGATTTCATAATTCTGGCTAAGGGAGACTCAAACTGTAGAGCAGAACATGGAGGCAGCACATCAGATATGGGGAGGAAGAGAAATTGTAACCCTGGACAAGACCTGATCTCCCCAATGTTAAGTGTGATGTTTGTTTTTTCTCCAGATCCAGTTTCTGCTCACTATTACCCACACACTCAGTGCAGCTGTGAAACCATGTGGATTTCCTCTTGGTTGCCTCATTTTCCAGTCCTCATACATGAGCACACTGGTCATTCTATTTGTTAACTTTTATGTTAAGGTAAGTTGAGTAAGGATGATTATGTGTTGTTGTTATTGTTTTAAATACATTTTATGCTTATCTGTAATGCCAGTGCTAAAGAGTGATTTGTCTTGAAACACACTGTTCCTACTTTTAATGAAGCCAGGGTTGATTTCTTACACTTTTCTCCCATGACACTACCAGGAATACCAGGTATCTTCCTCATTACATTGAAACTGGGGTGCACATTAAGGACTTGCAGTTGTACCATCAGTATGCATGTTTCACTCAATGAGATCATGTTTCCTATAGAGTATACAATTCTGCAATGTTAAGAGCCTTTGTTGGAGACTTCTTTGTTGCCTCTTGCTCTCAGGAAATGCACAGAAAGCAACTACAGCAACAAAATCAAATTGCTCAGCACTAGCAGTATACAGAATGTCACGAATGCTAGAATCCACAAAAAAGAATAAAATAGAAACCACCATATGCCTTTCAATAACTACATTTTACCCAGCATGCAGGAAATCTAAGCAAAAATGATGCTTCAGCCCCTGGAGTCCAATGCTAATTGCTGGCAGTGCTAATTGCAATTGACCAGCACCTCCAGATGGGAATGTGCATGGCCAGCCACATCAGAAGTGGATCCAGCAGGCACTTAAGCCAGATCTGGTTCAGCATCCCATTGCAAATGGATCAGCCACTTCTCTGCAAAGATTTGGGTGTTGTGCGATGGAACAGAGCTAATATATTTAATTTAGCTGTGCTTTTGATCTGGGAGTGTAGAAAGAGCTGCAACTTCTGTTTCAACCAAATATTCTTAGAAAGACTTTTTCATAACAGTTTTTGACATAATCATATCTGGAGGGCACCAGGTTGGGGAATATGGTATAAGGGCATTCCAAAGCTAGTTTTGCAGAACAGAGACAAGACAAACTAGCTCTTTCAATAGCACTGGCTGTTCTATCCTTGGGAAGAACAGCCCTTCTCTTTAGATAAGAAAACAATATAGTTTGCATTCCAGAGGAACACAGTATCCTGCATCCTGGCCTTGGAAGAAATATAATGGGAAATTATGTGAAACAGGTTAATACTGTATAACAAAGTACAGTGATGATTTCACAGCTGTTTTTCTTCCAAATCTCAAAACTCTTGCAAATTGAACATTGAACCATGTTAGCAACATTGTTGTCCCAACTGTCCTTGGGGTGTAGCAGGTATGCATGAATGAGATTATTACCCCCCAGAATAAGAATTCTGCCCTCTCATGAATAGATAGCATAAACTTTTTTTCTTTTGAAAAATGTTCTCTGGTGCTTCTTATATAATGGGATCCTTATGTGATCTTGTGAAGATCATTTGAAATAATTTCTGAGCTGTCTTAAATTAAGATCACGTTTTTGCTGTATGGTTACCTACAAGATGTTAAACATAAGCAAAGTGGCACATACATTTCCCCCATATTTGTTGTTGTTGTTGTTGGTGGTGGTGGTGATGTTGTTGTGTGCCTTCAGGTCATTTCTGACTTGTGGTGACCCTAAAGTGACCCTGTCATGAGGTTTTCTTGGGAAGTTTCTTCAGAGGGGTTTTGCCATTGCCATCCTCTTGAGGCTGAAAGAGTGTGACATGCCCAAGGTTACGTACCAGGTTTCCATGGCTGCGCTGGGAGTTCTAAATATTTATTTAAAGCATTTTTACCCTGCTCTTTAACCAAAAAGGTTGGCAGAGTAGTTTACAAATATCAAAAAGACAGTATCTGCCTTCATTCCTAAAAACTTTTTAAAAAATGATGCTCCAGGAAAAGGAAAGGAGGGGGGAGGAGAAAAGAAGGTTCAGGCATCTCTTAAAGTTGCCATTCTTGTGACATTCAGATGGTCATTATGATACATAAATTTACTTTTTCTCAATAAGACGTAGCTGCTATCTTATCAGGAAAATGTCAGCTCTGCAGACATGTACAGTTTATAATGTTTACATTCCTTAATTGTTAATTGACTATTAACTGATAAGCAGAACTTTAAGTACACTTCCAAGAATGAGTTATAGATTTACTATCCTGGAAGCTTCAAATAAACCTCTGACCTTGGCTATTAAAATTACTCTTCAAATAATCCTTGACTGTGAGTGATATGGCTTTAACTCAACAACAATTGTTTATAAAAATTATCCATGCCACGTTGGCAGTAAGTTGATATAAATTTTCAAAATGTATTATGAACAGCCATTACTTTTTACTTAGTTCTCTAAATTTTTAAGGGATCCATACCTAGTCATGGTTAGACCCACTGAAACCAGTGGAACGTAGTCATGGCTAAATTGTCCAATTGACATCAATGGTCTACTCGAAGGTTGGACAATGTGCAGCCCTCCACATGTTGCTGGAGTAAAAGGCCCAAGAGCTTTAGCCAGCATAGCTAGTGATTGGGAATACTGGAAAATGAGAATCTACCATCTATAGAGATGAGTGTTTTGCCTGCCATGTCCAACACCACTTGAAGAATAATAGCATTGGAAGAGACTCGAGGGTGATCCAGTCCAATGCCCTGCCATGTAGGAATATACCATCAAAGCACTCTTGACAGATGGCCATCTATCCGCTGCTTAAAAACCTCCAAAGGAGGACACTTTACCACACACACTTTACGAAACACCTTAGAGAGATGTATTGTAAGTGTGACTGAAATTTAAATCTTAAGCATTCTCAGTCGCTTTTCACTTGATATTTCATAACACTTTGAAAGAGGTGTTTACAGTTTCTCAAGAAAACCACCCTAACCTGTGTAGAAATCCTTAGTCAACCCAGTTTTTCTCTTAAAAGGTGTGCCATGCTCATTACCCCATCTCTTCTCCCGTCCCTTTATAAAAAAATACAGGTTGAGAAGAGCTGCTTGTTATTTTCCATACCTACTCATTTTGTATATCTTCTCCACCTCAGATTATCCCTGAAAACTTCCTTTGCTCCAACTATGCATTTGGGAGGATGCCTAGGTACTCAGAGATGTACAGTAGTTCCAGATAGTTTCATTTTGAAAAGAAAAAAATCACTTCTAGCACCAAATAGTACAGAAAACATGGAACTGTCAAACTGCATTAAGAATTAACTATAAGAAAACTGTTAAAATATATGTGACATTGTCCTGTACAAACTTGAGATGTAACTAAAACATTCAAATAAGATCACCCTTCTTTTGTTTTCTACTCTCTTTCCCCAGACATATCGGAAAAGACCTTCAAGAGTTGACACGAAAGAGGTCCCTCTGATGATGGAAGTCAAGAATGGGTTCCATAAAGACTACCTAATGGCAGCTAACGGCACTCTGAACAATAAAAAAGCACAATAAGAAGTAGAATTTAATTATTACATTGTAGTGTACAAAATCCCTCTCACACCTCCCTCCTTTTTTTTCTAAAAAAGAGAAAAATGAAAAAGACCGAATTGATCAGGCCATCATGCACAGCCTTAGTACAAGCTTAGACTTAGCTGCATTACATTGACCTGCCCTTTTTCATACTCCCTGTTTAACTCCTTGCTGATTACTTTATAACAATAGTCATTTTAAGTATTTTCATAAATGCCACTTTTAATATGATGAGGGCTGTTATCATTTCCTTCACCTCAAACAAAGCCACAGTTCTGTCATTCTTGACGCAGGCAGAATGCTTAAGAGTTGTCCCAAAGGGACAGGAGGTGCACTCACTCTTGACTTCACTGGTGCTCCTCCAAGTTGATCGGGAGCTTTTGCCTTCAGAGGTTTAGCATTAGTAGAAATTTTGTATGACTTGGAGCAGCTGCAAGAGGGGATCACCCCCCCCCCACAGGTAATGGATCCATTGGGCACCCTTGTCCTCCAGAACAGGAAGGCAGGGTTGTGCTTTGAATAATGGTATTCTAACTTTTGAAAACTAGCATTGTACAGGCTGGTTTACAAGATTATTTGTTCTGATATGCATCATCATCTCTGTACTCGGGCAAGTGTATATTTTATTACATCTGCATGGTAACTTTTTTCTCTCTCTTTCCACTTCCAAGTTTTATACATTGGAATTTTATAGACTGTGGGCGAAAGAAGTCACTTGTGTCCTAAAAAGCTTTTGTGGGGTTAAAAAGGCTAACTACTCTTATCACTAACAAAACATAAGGAGTTTAAAACATATGGTGCAATAGGATTTAACTACAAGTAGAAACCTACCAAGGCATCTGAATTGAAATGGCACCACCTAACCTGGGGTAAACACTGTGAGGTCTTCCAGATGTTGATGACTTTAGCTCCCAATATCCCTAGTCAGCACAGGCAGGAGTGAGGGATGTTGGGAATTGTCATTCAGATGTTGATTTGAAGGCTTAAACAGTTCTTTCCCTATTTTTTTTTTAAAAAACAAAACAATGATAGGTGCCACCTTCTAAATTGGGGTGGGAATCATATATCCCTCCAGATGTTGATGACTGTTATACCTAACAGCCCACATCAACATAGTCCATGACAAAGAATGCTGGGAACTGCTATTCAACAAGACCTGGAGGGCTGCAGAATTCCCATCCATCTTAAAGTCAATCTTCATATGCTGGCTAAAGATAAATGTGGTCAAATGGTCAATGTAAATGCATCAAGCTGTAAAGCCCAGAAACAGAACTATATCCTGATTGTGTGAGAGAGTCAATCACAAAAATGATTACGTACAATCTTTTACTCATTCAATTACTTAGCCAATTTCCTGGCTCTAAATATGGTGGTTTTGTATCACCACCTCACCCTGCATTTCCTTTTCTGTGGTTTTAGAATTAGGAAATAACTTAGAGCATACAAAAGGTGCCTATGTAAAGATAAGCATTATTACAGTGTGTATCACATCACACAGTTGACAAGTCCTACAATACAGTCCAATGCAGAAGAAAATTCTTCCAATTTTAGTAGAGCTTATTTTCTAGTAAGGCTGCATAGATCTGTAGTTTTAAAATGAAAAGGATTACAAAACAATTTGAATACATTCTTTTAGGCACAGCTCCGTTGCCACAGTAAAACTACCAGTGGAGAAGATTTTATTTAATTTTATTGGAAGTGGGCTTATGCATGATCCATGCATGCTTTGAAGAGAGCTGAAACATAAGGTACTTGAGATATCACCTCTGACTTTCGAGAATGCTTCCTCCTCTCCACTGTTTTAGACTACAACTCCCATAACCAGTGGTCAAGAATGATCAGTGGTCAAGAATGATAAGAGCTATAGTCAAAATGTAAAGAAAGCATCAGGTTGCTTCCCTTTTCAGTAAATTAATGCAGAAAGGTTTTATAATGGTGGATGAATTCAATACATAATCATTTTCAGACACAGGTGAGGAGCTAGGGAACTTATAATGTTTAACGCCAGTAGCCACATTGTTTTGCAAGAAATATATTTTCAGCAACTCTAAATTCAATCAAATTTTATCCAAAATATCTGAAGATAGGAATCAGCATTACAATGTGAGGTTTTTTTCATTCAGTGTCATGATATAAAGTACCTCAATGCAGGCATGTATATCTTCTGACTATTTAAGTCCTGACATACAAGGGTGAATAAATGCAGTTGATTTCTTCTCACTGCGGGAGAAAACAAATATTTCTCCATAAGTATTCTTCATGTATTTGAGCATCCAAAATGTTGGGTAGGAATTATTGTGCAGAGAAAAATGTTGCTTTTTTAAAAAAACAGAGAAAACTTGTTTTATGTAATGGGGATGATGGTTTCTGCCCAGAAAAAAAAATGCAATAAACATGTTTTTTTCTGCACAATAATTATTACCCCAACAATTTGGGATGTTCAGATACTGGAAGAAAACTGTACAAAAATCTCTATTTTTATTAATAGTGTTTTCATGAATGTTGGGAAAACTGTTTTCAACCTGTAAATGAATGATTGTGAACATTCTTTCTCAGCGGCATGGGACAATCCTACAGATCTTATTCATGACAAATCTGCTAGTAATACTAAAACTGTGGTTATTCAATGCTACTGGTAGAGCCCCTCTCCATAAAGTTCCTTCAGCTTGATTTCTGAAACATAACTTACTAGAAATGGTTGAATTTTATCCAGAGGCACACTTTAAGGCAACTGAATGTGTGTAGGAGAAGACCATCATGACAGACGTTTGTGTGTGTTGTGTGCCTTTTGAGTCGTTTCTGACTTATGGAGACTTTTAAGGTGAACCTAGCACTGGGTTTTCTTAGCAAGATTTTGTTCAGTGTGAGTTTGCCTTTTCCTTTCTTTGAGGCTGAGAGAATGTGGCATGCCAAAGGTCACCCAGTGGGTTTCATTGCTGATGGGGATTCAAACCCTGATCTCCAGAATCATAGTCCAACACTCAAACCATTAAACCATGCTGGCTCACGAGATGTTTCTGAACCATTTAAAGGAAGCTTCTCTTAAAAATTACACAGATTCCATCCAGTTTGAGAGATTAGAGCCAGCAGACATTAAGAGTTTGTCTCTTCTTCTTCTGTAGAATTTTGTTTTTCAATGCCTGGCGGAAAGGAGAACACTGCCTTACTCAATCTTTCAAAGGGCTGAAAAAAATAAGCAATGTTAAAATTCACAACTGCTTGTTAAATGATAATCAGATATGCTCTGAATACATAAGTCATAAAATGCTGCTATTTTGAACCACCCTTGTGATTATGACTTTTTAAAAAATTACTGTAAAAATTTAACTTGGAAAATAAATATACATTTTACAGTCAACCTGTTTCTCTGTTTCTGCCATAAGAGCTCTAGTACCTCACCAAACTACAAATCCAAGGATCTTTGGATGGAGCCACTGTGGTTAAAGTGGAACAATGGCACTATAATTGTGTAGTTTCAATGGTCCATGAACCACTGCAGTTAACGAGGAAGAATAATGCTATTACTATTGTGCAGTATGAATGGAGTAAAACTATAACTCTTTCTCATGCAAAAAAGGGATACTCTTCCCACCTACTGTATATGGTTAAAAATATAAGGTTATTTATATATAAGGTTAAAAAATTTACCACAAAAAACTGAGTCAACTTATCCACGAGTCAGTATGAGTACTGTACTTTTATTCGTGTGTGTGTGTGTGTGTGTGTGTGTGTGAACAAAAAAAGTTTAATCTGCCCTAGAAGCACTGACCATCTTCTACACTCTCATCCATCCAGCCTTTACTAATAGTTATGACTGTAGGGTTTTGATATTGTTTTCCCTTGCTTTGTCCTTTACATCCTTCATTATATGTCCCTAAGTTTTACCCTTGACTTATCCATGAGTCATATCAAAATCCATAATTTTGGCCCCCAGACCTGCCCTCGACGTATACATGAGGTCGACTTATAGTTGAGTATATATGGTAAACATAGGCTGAATCTTCCTTATCTGGGATTCCAAAATACTCCAAAACTCAAAATAAGTGAAATAAATAATGGGTTGCTGAGATAGTGACACCTTTGCTTTCTGATGGTTCAGTGTACACAAACCTTGCTTTATGCACAAAATTATTTGAAATAGGTATATGAGACTAATGAAGTTTATGTTTAGACTTGAGCCCCATTACCAAGATAACTCATTATGTGCATATATACAAATGCAGTTATTCTAAAATGCAAAAAAGAAAAAAAAATCCAAAGCACTTGTGGTCCCAAGCATTTTGGATAAGGGAAATTCAGTCTTTAGGCCAAAATCTGTTGCTGACCTAAACCTAGAAGCAGGAAGTCTATTGTGGGGGAACGCTTGCCCAACCTGGCTGGCTGTCCAGGGGCAGGGGGGTGATACAATTAAGTTGATGCTGCAAAATATAATCAATGCATCCTTCAGGGAGGGTACCCTGCCTTCTTGTCTTAAGGAGGCAGTGGTCAGACCACTTTTTATAAAGCCCTCCCTGGAGCCCCTGGACAGAAATAATTACAGGCCAGTCTCCTTGTTACCTTTCTTGAGCAAGGTGATCGAGAGGGCAGTCGCAAATCAACTACAGGCAGTCTTGGAGGAAACCAATTTTCTAGATCCATTTCAATCCAGTTTCAGGGCAGGATTCGGAGTCGAGACTGCCATGGTCACCTTAGTCGATGATCTTTGTCTGTGCACTGTGGACATCAGTGGCCTTCGATACCATAGACCATGGTTTCCTTCTGGAATGCCTGAGAGAGTTGGGAATCGGCGGCACTGCACTGCAGTGGTTCCAGTCCCACCTCTCAGGTAGGTTCCAGATAGTGTCACTTGGGGACAGTTAGTCGTCCAAGAGGGAGCTTCAAATTGGGTGTCCTTCAAGGTGCAATTGTGTTCCCAATATTATTTAACATTTACATGAAGCCGCTGGGTGAGATCATCTGGAGGCATGGGGCGGGGTGTTATCAGGTGTTTTTTTTTATATACCCCGCTCTTCAGCCCTAAAGGCTATCAGAGCAGCTTACAATTATTATTTTTTAAGACGGTTCCCTGCCCTCAGGCTTACAATCTAAAAGACACAACACAAAAGGAGAAGGGAATGGTGATGGGGAAGGGGATCAGGTCCAGCAGTTGTTCTCTCCTTCCGATGCCTGGACCAAGATAGATGGACTGGAGGGAGGGCTCGGCTTCTTAATCTAGGCCCGATGGAGTTTGGCCTCTCCTGTCACTCCCTCCTAGGCAGACAGATAGTGTTCTCATGAAGGGAGGGCTCTTCAACTTGAGGCCAGGCCGGATGGTGCTGCTAGGCCTCTTTCACTCCCTTCTAAGTGGCCAGATGATGTCTTCTGGAGGGAGGGCTCTTCAACTTGAGGTTATCAGATATTTCTCTATGTCTTGGACTGATGCTGTGACTAAGGATGGCATCTCTCCTCTGAATGCCTGTCTTGGGGCGGTAATGGACTGGATGAGGGAAAACCGACTCAAGCTGAATCCAGGTAAGATGGAGGTACTTGTTATTGGAAACCCGAATCCGGGAATGGAGTTATGTCAACCAGTTCTGGATGGGGTCACACTTCCCCTGAAGGACTCTGTCTGCAGCTTGGGGGTGCTCCTTGACTTGTCGCTCCAGCTGACAGCCCAGGTGGATGCTACAGTCAGGAACGCTTGTTATCAGCTTCGGCTGATACACCAGCTGTGTCCCTTCTTAGAGCTGGGAGACCTTGAAACAGTTGTACATGCACCGGTAACCTCTCACTTGGACTTCTGCAATGAGCTGTACATGAGGCTACCCTCGTGCCAAGTTAAGAAACTCCAGCTTGTACAAAATATGGCAGCCAGGTTGATTTCAGGAACTTCTCATAATGATTACATAACACTGGTCTTGAAGTCCCTTCACTGGCTGCCAATTAGTTTCCAGGCAAGGTACAAGGTATTGGTGATCACCTTTAAAGCCCTACATGGTTTGGGTCCAGAATACTTAAGGGAACGCATTCTTCGGTACTGTCTGTCCTGCACCTTAAGGTCCTCTGGGAAGAACTTACTTCAGCTGGAAAAGTCCAGGTTAACTTCAGTCACCCAGAGGGCCTTTTCTACTGCTGCTCCAAAGCTATGGAATGACCTGCCGGAGGAGATCTGCCAGATATTTCCACTCTTGCAGCCTTCTGGCAGGCCTTCCCAATGTGACTTCTCTCCCTACATAGCACAACTGTGACATGATCTTATTGCCCTGTTTAACAAGCCTGACAATTTTTAACACCATTGTATTTTTATTGTTTTAACTGAGATGATTTAACTGCATTTTAGCTTGGGAAGGGGGTGGGTGGGAAGGGATAATTCTGTATTTTACTGTATTTCATGTATTTTAATCTGTTGTAACCCACATGGATTCCTAGTGATTGGGCGGGCTATAAATAAATAAATAAATTTATTATTAAGTGGCAGTTAAAGTGAATAAAAACAGGAGATATCTTCATTAGGGGTGAGAATGGACTGTTTCACATGGGAGAATGTCCCTCAATCCCGAATGAAGGGAAAAGTGAGGTCAATTCAAAATTTAGCGTTATAACGTGATCATATCATTTCCTTCCCCATGCTTTCCAGACTTCAAATTAACAATTTTGTGCATGCACAGAGAGCACAGAGGCATGTCCTGACCTCTGTACACTTCTGAGTGAATCCCCCAGCTTCCTTCTTGTCCATTGTTTCACCTTATTGCATTATTGTTTATTTTGCATTATTTTATCCATTCTCATTTCCCAAAATCCAGGTTATGTCTGATCCCCCCCCCCTCGAGTTGTGAATGCACATGCTGTATGCTCATACACACACAAAAAGTATTAAAAATGAAAAGTAGGCATGCAAACTGAACAGCCACAGCAATTGAATTAAATATTTGCCCATGACTGGGACAAGAGTGTTGGGTACAAAGTGTTGGTGATTACCTTTAAAGCCCAACATGGCTTGGGTCCAGAATACTTAAGGGAACACCTTCTTCCGTACTGTCCGTTCCACACACTGAGGTCCTTGAGTAAAAACCATCTTCAGCCAATAAGAGCTGGGCTAACTTCTGTCAATCAAAGGGCCTTTTCTATCTCTGCGCAGAAGTTATGGAATGACCTCCTGGAAGAGGTCCGCCATATTTCCATTCTTACAGCCTTCAAAAAGGCTCTGAAGACGGATCTCTTCCAGCAGGCCTTCCCAACCTAGATAATATATCCTAGCTTTCTCCCCCGTGGATGTTTATCAATATGACCCTAATTCTGTGATGTCTGTCTCTCCACCTGCCAAACTGTTTTTACGTTTACTTATTTTGTATTTTTAATTGCTTTTAATTTGTTTGTTTAATTGTAGTTTTAATATTGGGGAGGGGGGTTGGGAAGGGATCAATTGATGTTTTATTGTATTTTTAATGCATGTGTATTGTTGTAACCCACCCGGATTCCTAGTGATTGGGCGGGCTATAAATTATGATTATGATTATATATGAGGTTGTCTGGGGAGATCAAGTGGGGGAAACCACACACACCCCAAGGTGGTGGACAGCAAGGGCAAGAGGCATGAGCAGGTTCATCCTTGCCCTTCACCCCTTGCTGTTTCCCCCTTTGAAACAGCTCTTGCTCCTCATGGGAGCCAAAGAAGTCCCTAGGCAACCCGGAAGCCAAGCCGCTGAAGAGGATCATGGGAATTGAAGTTTTCAATGACGGGAGGGGGGAATCCCAGGGCAGAAAGGAAAATGCATTCCACACCAATGCTAATTCAAATGGACCCCAAATTCACACGGCAAACAAACACTTCTATGGTTGCCTGAATTTACATAAACCCGGAATGACCCATGGATGCCTTTGTATTGGCCCCACATTGCCAGCAATCGCATATGAACGTCTTTTGAGGAAGAACGCAAATTCAATCGATATCACCAAATTGGCGCTACTTTGACCTTCCAATTTAGCCCCGTGTGAAAGAGTACAATCATGCAGCCCTCCAGATATTGTTTGACTACAACTCCTATTACAGTCCAAGACAACATAGAAATTGATGAGGGACAATGGGAGTTGCCATTCAACAGCACTGGAAGGGCTACATGTTCTCCATCCTTGCTCTTCACAATGGGAGGAATATCTTTTCAAGGAGGTGACGCCCTGACAGTGCTGCCTGGCAAACACTGAGCATTGAACCCAAAACAAATTTAACTGGCATAATGCCACTTAAGAATATTCTAATATTTCAACTTTACAAGAGATGTTTGTCTTGTTTAAAACCAAATCAAGAGACTGACTATGCACAACCATGAGAAGAGGCTGACCTCTAGTGTAAAGTGAACAGAAAAGAACTGTAGGCCCAGTGGCTACACATAACCATCACAGTAAATTTGCTAGAGCTCAAAATGGGGACATTTATTGTACATATTCATTTAGAAGTCTAGAAAATTTAGTCCCCTCCCCCCCCCAAAGAAACAATCAATTTATCCATGGGTCAGCTAGGATTTATTTCCTCTTCTGAGTGACAAAAGGCAAGAGTGTATGCCATCCGAGAAACTAAAGGAGCACTGACTTCCCCCCCTCCATTTTTTTTTTCTATTGTGGCAAAGCTTCTGGCTTTTTTTTTTAATGCCCGGGCAGGAAAAAAGCAGATTTCTTTGGCACTGTTTTCTTTTGCTTCATCCTTTATTCCTTGTGCCACATACCCCTATGTTTTTCCTCTCAACACATCCATGGGTCATATCAAAATCCATAATCTTGGCACCAAAACCTGCCCTTATACATGAAGCTAATTTATATGTGAATATATATGGTATTTATTGGATTTATATGCCACCACTATCTCAAAATGGTATTCAGCTCAGCACTTTCACTCAAGCCCGATTTATCTTTAAAAGTTTGGAGAAGTTACTTTTTGGACTACAATGCCCAGAATGGTTACTGCCCATGTAAGCTGGAGGATTCTCAGAGTTACAATTCTAAATAGCAACCTTTCCAAGTTCTGCTGCCAGGCCCATGGATGGATTACCTTCCACAATAAAATAAATGAGAATCTCTCTCTCTCTAGGTATGACATTATACAGTGATATGGATACAGGCAATGAAACATATATAATAGCTAACACTTTGCAATGATAACATATTGGTTTTCAGTCTTCTGACAAAGAACTGACTCCAGGTATGTTTTCACATTCTAGTCAGGTGGGACGCAACTGCTTTGATGCTTGGGGAATTATTCAGAGCAAAGAGGAATGACAAATTCTTTAACTGCAAAATTCTTTTAATAGAGAGCAAGGACAAGCTAAACCTAATTTGGAATGTGGGCAATGGAAAGTGGAATTGGATGGAAATGTGATCAAAAGGATTTTAAAAAAAAAACACTTCAGATACTGTTTTTAATTTTTCAAAATTAGACAAAGCAAGTGAGTTTTCATCCAATTGAATATGGGAGGTAAATGTTCTTTTCTTAAGAGTGTGCCATTAGTTTACATTTTTAAAAAACTGTAACACACTGTTAGAGTCCCAAGGTATCCAGTATAACTGACTTCTGTAAGGATGGAAATAAATCATGATCTGAAGTGGCATTTTAGATGCCACATTTCAACTGTATGGGAAAACCCCTCAATACCACCCCCTTGTGGGAAAGAAAAAAACATCACCCATTTAAGCCTTTTATTGCATGAGTTGTGCAACAAAAAACTGAAAGTAATTTAGTCACTGTCTTTTTAAATACAGTAATGTGATTTGGACACATTTAGATTTGATGATGAGTCCAAGTTTTCATGGTGCAATTTTAATTGGTAGGAAGCAACACCAAAAGCTTGGCTTCACAATTCCTTGTCATTTCCTGTTTTTTGAAGCTGTGAGGAAGAAAAAAATCAGCATGCTTGAGATCTTCCATTTGAGCTTTGGGGGTCAAAAAATTTCAATAATGTAAAAAGTACTCAAAGCACAATTAATTAATTTTAATATCAACCTGATAATTAAAATATCAAAGTACTGACATACCATTTAGCTTAATAGGATGCTAATATTGGGACTCAAGCAGATCCTCTGTACAGAGAGAAGTATCACCATGCCCAAAAGAGTTTCACCCAACACCAGATTAAAAGAAGTCTTGAAAACAATATGAATGCTTTACATAACAGTTCTGAATGGTGTCTGCATTAAAATTAGTAGCACAGTTATAATTCCTAAGAAATAAAGTAGACAAGGAAGGGGGAAACAAGCCCTCAATGGTACAATGCATGAGACCATGATTTTGGAAGGGGCAGGACTCTGGGACAGACTCAATGGAAGAACCAGGAAGGTCCCCAAACAAGAGCAAGGCTGGCTTACCACATTGTGAAACAAGTGAAGTAGTACTATGTTTAAAGTGCATAACTCCAGAATCTAACATTACTTAATTGTACTACTTGTATTGTGCATGCTCCCTGTATATATATATATATATATATATGTAGATTTACTGTATACACTCATGCATAAGTTGAAAACTTTTGGTAAAAATTTTGACCCAAAAAACTTAGGTCAAGTTATACATGGGCAAAAACAGCATCAAGCCTCCTCTCCAGCCCAGCTGTCTCCCGAGGAGACAGCCGCAGAATGGAGGGGAGAAAAATGGAGGGCTAGTGCTGGCTCCCCAAGACTTGTGCCCAACCTGGCTGCCCCATGGGAGACAGCCAGGGTGGGGAGGAGGATGGAGGGTAAGCTCTGGCTCCCTGAGCATCATTTCCAGCCTGGCTGCCCCACCAGAGACAGCCATGGTAGGGGGAGGATGGAAGGAAAGCGTTCATCCCCCAAGCCTCATCCCCAACCTGCCTGTCTCCCAAAGAAACAGCTGGGTTGTGGAGGGAAGGAAGGGCCGATGCTTGCCCCTCAGGCTTCCTCCCCAGACCACCTGTCTCTCAAGATAACTGGGCTGTGGAAAGGGGGGGGGGAAGGTGCTCAGAGTTTTACCCTCAAATTATCCATGGGCCATATCAAAATCTCTAATTTTGGCTCCAAAACCTGCCCTCGACTAATACATGGGGTCAAGTTATAGTTGAGTATACACAGTATACATCTGGAAGTGTCAGAAGAGTCCAATAGGGAGACCTGAACATTAAAACTAGATATTGGGGCTTTCTAGATTGGCAAGAAAGTGTGACATGGAGTTGCCTTTTCCTTAATGCTTAGCAGCTGCACCACAGCCTTTAGATGGAGCTGCGCTGTTCCGCAGTTTTTAAAAAAGAAGCTGGGAAAACCAGCACCTTTTTAAAGGCACTTCTTCTCCCCTAAAACGCAAAAAAAGTGTTTTCATGGCACACTTTCCCTTTTTCTTATCTAAAGGCTAGAGTTTCATGCAGCCATAAACACACTTCTTTTTGCCAATCTAGAATGCCCTATTAAGTATTAAATTAAGTATTATCCTCTTCCTTCAGGAAAGCATTTCTTTAAGGAAAGCATTTTTTTATCCTTCTGGTTCCTCATTTGTTACTACTGATGCAAACTTAAACCTTTTTGTCATTTGCCATCATGGGTCCCAAAAGTGGGTGCATAATTCTCTCTTTACCCTCCTGATCTTGAGAAAAATGTAGTGAGCTGTTAAGCAGCAGTGTAGTGGACAGGGTACACAAAGAAGAAGGGATAACAGATTCACATCTGAAATCCTGTTCACAAAATATTCAGGTTTGATTACAGGGGCAGACATATACCTTTACATCTGGATGGTGCTGTTCAGGTTCCCTTGATTCATCCCCTGGTTCATCCAGCACTGAATCCATGGATTCCATCCTGAAACCAAGTGTGAAACAGATAGTCATATTACTGACTGGTGCGTTTTCCCTTTCTTCCTTTTCCAGAAGTTTTTCAGGGAAAGCCAAAATGGAATATCATCCATATTTGAGATCACAAATTCAGAAAGGTCAGAAGGAAGAGGGTTTTACCCTCTCCTTCTGTGCCACACTCCTGAGGGAGGGAGCATTCCTTCTTGTTGAAGCTTCTTCTCACTGTGAGAGAATCTACCTCTGAGTAGTTAGGATTAATTTTATAGGATGAGGGGGGGGGGGGGTAGGATTATGGCAGGTAAGGAGGAAAGATTACCACTTCACTCACACTATGGCCCTGATCCAAACCAGGGCATGCTATTGCTAATTCTTTTCTTGTTAAAACACTACTTATGAAAAACAAGGGTTTGACAATGTTTGCCCCTTCTGTTACAGTTAGACTGTAATGCCTGTCATCCCTCACCAGTGGCTATGGCTGCTGAGAGTTGCAGTCCAACAACGTGCACAGTTCATCCATCCCTGCGGTAACTGCATCTTCTGTGCAATGTACTTTTGTTAAAAAGACAAGGCTTAAAGATGATCAGAAACAGGAGGATTGGGCGTGGAAGCTGTGTTTCATAATGGCCTTGTTTTTATGCAAGTTTTTTTTTAATTACTAAATTCTTTAACAAGCAGCTCTCTGAATCCTAGCAAATGAGAAACCAAGAAATAAAATATTTGAAACACATGGAATAAAGTCATAAGGAGAGATGAGGTGTGTTGGAGATGAACAGCTCCCCTTCTTAAAGTAAAGGAGAACCTTGAACAGCCTGTTGGCAACTGTTACTCCATCAATTGATAATGAACATCCGATCCGTATTTTACAAAGTAGCTTCACTATTAGTTGGGGGAGGGTGGGAGTAAAGATCAAATCCCCACCCACCTCCAATCTACAGATGATTGAATACTATTGGGTAAAGGACGTAACTATGAAATAGACACACTTCCTCATTCAGTAAACTGATCTGGAAAATGTATGCATATTGGTGCACACAGAGCACTGATGTGAAAAAAGGGCATACCACCCAGTTGACAGTGGTTGCTGCTACTTAGACCCTGTGCCTTCTGAATACAGTGATGGTAAGAGAAGCATGCCAACAGTGCCCTTCAAATCCAAGCTACAGAAGAAAAGTGTGACAGTAAGCTCTGTGCTCAGTGAACGAACAGAAAAAAAAGGCCAAAAAAAAAAAAGACAAAATACCTTTGCATTTGATGAATGCAAAAAGCATTCAGTTTACTCTTCAGTTTTTTTGATTGCTCTGTCCAGAATTCCTGAAATGAACATTCTTATTATGAGTAAGATGCTGAAGTATTAAAACACAACACAGACACACAACAGCTAAAGTTAAAAGTAGAATACGCACCACTGTATCCTTCTCAAGACTCATGAGAAACTCTGTTTTCTTCTCAAGGCTGACAAGTTCTCGGAGAACAATCTTGTGGAAGTTTTCCATTTGATTCAGCCTAGAATATGCAGACAATCATATTCTTTCAGCAAAATAGTATCAGCTCCTGCTGCCTACAGGTGCAAAATATGTTCCATCACCTAGTTCACCGGTTTCTATCCACCTTTTAATATGTGTTAATTAGTACTGGGAATGGGGGGGGGGCAGGGGTGGTTTAGGGTTTAATTTTATTGTAACTTCAGTGTATTTTATTGTTCTAACCCACCTGGGTTCTTCGTGATTGCGCGGGCTAGAAATAAATCATCATCATCATCATCATCATCATCATCATCATCATCTTATTATTATTATTATTATTATTATTATTATTATGTGACATCTATATCGTTTAGGTGTGGAATCAGTTGCCCAAGAAGCCCGCCAGCTGGATTTGAGTTTCCTATGATTTTGTCTTTAATAACATTATGATATAACTGATTATTAATTACATTATGATATAACTAGTTCTACCCCGGACTGAATTACTAATAGGATGAATGGCATTATGTAAAGAGCATAAAGAAAAATAAGTAATTCAGGAAGCAGATTAAGGAACTGGCTCCATACTTATGTTAACGGAAAGTGCCGAGAACAAGATGTGAAATAATATCAAGTGAAGTATTGCCTCTAATCTTCCTGGAAAGAAATTCTTCAGGGACATTATCAGACTAATCTGATGTCCTGCCACAATCCCACTAGTTTAAGCATGGAAGCATACCAGTTTGCCATGATTTATTATCATACTTCCCCCATGATAGCACTTTGGTGATCCACAGTTGTATAATCTGTTTTCTGCACTACCAAATGCCGCTTTCTGGGTAGGGGGAACAAGCTGCCACAGTAGCCAACCACCTCCTGAAGCCATGTGCTGTGTAAATGTGCACATAGCAGCTTACTTCAGAAAGATGTTGGCAGCTGTGATCACTGCAAGGTGGAAGGGGAGAGAAGCAGAATCACACCCACTTGTACCATGCAACGGCCGGAGAAGTAGGCAATAATGGAATAGCAGTGAAACTTATTGATGGGTTTTGGCCATAAATGAAACGGTGCATAACAGTAACAAATGGAATGCAAGGCATAAGCAGGAAGGACACAACATTGTGTGGTAAGTAGTAGCCAAAAATGGTTTTATTATGTCAAAATTCCACTCTTTGGTTTGTCTGATGAAAACATAGTAATAGTAATACTAATGGTTCCAAATTATAGATAAAGCCCTAAGAAGTCAGACACTGAACCAGGGGTTTCCAAGTCCCTATATGCTGGGTTTTATTCCACTTCTGATCTTCCTGCTGTTTTGTACTTCAGCTCTCAGAAGCCTTCACCAGCATGACCAATAATGATGAATTCTGAATTTAAATCCAAATATGGAGATCTGAAGGTTGCATTCGTACTCCCTACTGGTAAGAAATATATAAACTAAGAAATATATAAACTGGTTTGACTAATAAAATGTAAAATGCATGTCACACAGACACCATACTAGAAAACAGAGGGGGAGGGTTTGGTGGTGGTGGGTGTTTTGCATGAAATATGAAAAGCATAGGATGCCACCTTTGCCCTGCTTTATTAACTTTTAAGAAATATTCCTTTAACTGCCAGGATAGTCATGGATGTTGCAGGTAAGCAACACTGTATATAAGCCTTACCACAAATGAATTACAATCACCCCCTCATTTTCGTGGGGAATCTGTTCTGGACCCACCCGCAAAAATGGAAAATCACCAATATTTAAGTCCCACTGGTTTGAATGGTGGTGTGTGCCCATGGGCACCTGCAGACATGTGCCCATTTTGCCCCCCTCCGTTTGCCACCCGTGGACAGGTGAGGGACGTGGGCACCAAGTCCATGAAAATGGAGAGTTGACTGTACTAGCTTTTATGCCTAATGCAAGTATGTGAACTCTGATACTAAGTAGCAATCACTGTAGAAAATACAGCCACACTTCAATTACAATGGATGGGCACCACTTACCGGCTCTGATGGATCTGATTTAATAATGCTGATAAATTCTTCCCTGAAGCCTTCAAGATATTTTGAGTGTACTTCTCAATTGCCTTGTGCCTAGACTAAACCACAGTATCAGTGCATTAGCATGAACAGTTATTAGAGCAGGCAGAAAATAGCAAACAGCAATGAGTCTACCAAGAGACGAAGAAAGCATTAGGTTGAAAATGTTAATAAAATACACTTACCAGAAACATTTTATTCAAGTCACTAGTAAATCTCTCAAATGCCGCAATGGGTCCTGAGCCATCAATTTCTTCCTCTAATATTTTGGAGACAAACTCATCGTCTTCTGATTTGTCTAGATGCTGGCCTGCAAGAAAGAAGTGCAGCCCTCCCATGCATATTCATGAGAACAGAACAAAATAAAAAGCCATAGGCTAATTCCACTTAGCAATCACGGAAATCAACCTGTTATGAAAATATTGCACAACTTAAGAAGTTGTATGAAAAAGAATAAAAACAAAAGAAATATTCCTTAGATTTTAGCTCAATGTTTTGAGGAAACTCCTACCAAAGCAAAACAAATTTTAAAGGAATAATCTGGGGCTCTTTCACATTACAAAGATGTAGCACTATGATTCTACTTTAACTGCATGGTTCCACCCTATGGTATCCTAGGATTTGCAGTTTAGGGAGGGGTATTTAGAATACTCAGCCAGAAAGTCCTGGTGTCTCACCAAACCAGAATCTCCAAGATTCCACAGGACATACCCATATAACTGTGTAATGTGAAAGAGCCCTAGTAAAATTAGAGACTGTGTAGTAAAGTTATAGGACAACTTTACAAGAAATGTTACCCAGGTGCCATCCATCTTTGGCACCAGTTGAACTCCTTTTTACATACTCAGGTCTTTAAAATAACTTATGTTTTCTAGTATGGGCCTCTTGGTTTATAAACGTATTTAGTCAAGATAGTTTTCATTGTTTTATTTACTTTTACTATTTTTGTTTTGTGAGTTGCCCAGATAACTTGAAAGGAATTAAATTCAACTCAGTTATAGAAAGGCTTATTATTTACTTGCCACATGAATAAAATGTTTGTGCTAGAGTTCTGTTTCATCACCTTTTGGAGTCTCCTCTTCCATCTCTATGGAATTAAAGAGTTTTCTTGGTTCAAAAGGGATGCCAGTTGACTGCTCGCTACTAGGTGTCCTCTCTGTGCCCTTTGAGTCCTTCCTATTGAGATCAGGAGACCAGTCTAACAAAGATAAAATGATACACTTAATTGTTAGTGCTGAATGTAGCATTATACAGGTAGAATTGCCCTCATCCAAAATGTTTGAGACCAGAAGTGTATTATTATTATTATTATTATTATTATTATTTGGATTTAGGAATATTTGCATATACATAATATCTCTGAGATGGAATCCAATTCTAAACATGATTCGTTTATTTATGTTTTGTATACACTTTATACACATAACCTGAAGGTAATTTTATATACAATATTTTCAATAATTTTGTGCATGAAAAAAAGTTTGTGTATAATGGAATCATCAGAAAGCAAATGCCACCCATGAAAAAAGTTTTGGATTTTGGAGTATTTTGGAACTTTGGGAAAGAAAGATTCAATCCTTACAAGGCTAAGCTTTCTTAAAGATAAACGTCAGATATATTAACTACAAATTAAACTCCACTAAAATTCAATAGAACTTCCACATTAAGTGACATTAGGTTTATGACATTACAATCCTCTGACAAAACAACTCCACCCTTTACACCACAGGTGGGCAACTCTGGAGGATCTGGAACCTAATCTTCTACAGGCTGTTGCTGAAACTGAAAGTCCACTTCTTTTGATTTTTTTAAAAATCTCTTCTTCCTCTTCTTCTTCTTTACTTTTTATTGATTTTTTTAAATAAGTAAATCAAGTTATGCAGGGGCTGGTTTAAAGGAGAATAATAACTGATGCTGTTGGGTCACCCAACATGGCTGAGCAGGGATTCAAACCCTGGTCCCCTGAAGTTTAAGTCTAACATTCATACACTGGCTCTCCTAATTCCTGGAGTGCCATGTTTTTAAATGCATGGATAGAACGGTTATGGAAGACAGCAATAATGAAGACCTGCTCTCTTCTTTATGTGGCCTACCCGTTCTTTATGGGATCCATCAAGAAGCTCATGTTTGCTGATTTAAAATGATGGCAATTGTTCACATAATCTTATGAACCTGGACTGCAAAGAAGTGAGACAAGGAAGGGCAACTCCTATCTTCTTGAACAAATAGAAAGCTAGAATTCAGAGACATAGCCATGCTCTTCTGGAATATCAGTACACAAAAGCATCTTGTAGCATTTTTGAGACTAACTGTGCAAATGAAGTTGTATGCATACATTGGCCACCAGTTCACTCCATGCATCTGAGGAAGCAGACCAAGTCTTAGAAAGCTTATACTATAGCTTCTTTTGTACAGTTAGTCTTCAATGTGAAAATTAAAATGCTAGTGGTGTCATAGTTTTTTATAGGTTTTTCAGGCTATGTGGCCATGTTCTGCAAGAGTTTATTCCTGAGTTTATTTCACCAGCATCTATGGCTGGCATCTCCAGAGAATGCCACAGATGCTGGCGAAATGTCAGGAATAAACTCTTCCAGAACACGGCCACATAGTCTGAAAAACCCACAAAAATCTATGGATGCCAATCATGAAGCCTTTTAACTAGTGGTGTCAGTTAGGTATTGCCCTTTGACCTATTCCTCATTTGCGATATTCATTCTACCTGGAAGCTTCCGCTTAGCTTTGGAGACGTTATCCTTCCGAAATAGAGCGGTTGTTGCAGCTTCGTATTTCTAAGAGGGGGTTTAAAAATAATATAGGAAAATGTTCAGATTGCAATATATTGAACAGCCATTTTATATTCCAACAGTGTAAATGCAACAATGAATAATACTGGAATGACACAGTAGTAACAGCACAACAGCTATATTTATGCCCCCACACACTCCATCAGCATATTACAACAGATAATGGCTGCAAATCCGTTAAGGCATTACAGCATAGGCCATTGTGATAAGAGGAAAAGGGCTATAGGTGCAGTGTCTGTGACAGCAGGAAGGCATTTACAGGAATATCCTGCCCAGAACCAGCAGGTTTTGTCTACCTTCCCTTGCCACTACTGGATATTATTCCTGGAGGGGAAATGCAGCACCAAGAAAATTTCGGCCAATCTATGCACACACACTCACATACAAAGACACACAACTATATATTTACTAGGACTCTACCGTGGATCCTCCAGCAACTGAGCAACCAGATGAAGAATGGCTGTCTAATGGCAAAGTGGCATCCACCATTTCCAAGGCATCTGAAAGAAGGAATTTTAATTCGTCTGTAAGGTACATTGCATTCAATCATTCCCTTCTTTCTACTCATCAGTATGATGAAACAGAAATCAGCAACAGGAACATTCAAAACTGATTCCTCATTGTAGTTCAAAAGGTCCAAGTACTTGCAATCACCCTGGTTTTTCTGCACATTTCAATAAGCTCAGGGAAGAAAGCAGAAGTAAATGTGCAAAGAGGAGGACTTGATAAGCCACAAAGGTCTTTACATTCTTGGCACTTACAATCAGCCCACATGAAAGGTCATAAAGCACCATTCAAATCATGCTCTTGGTTTTAGACTGTTGAATGAAAAAATACCATAGCTTGGGGCCTCCTTTTAACTATGTATTAAGAACCCAAGACCTCCCTCCAGTCCATCTGCCTTGGATGGCCCCAGAGGGAGAGAAGAACCACTGGACCTCATCCCCTTTCCCACCACCTTTCCTTTCTTCTTTTGTGTTGTATCTTCTAGATTGTAAGCCTGAGGGCAGGGATCTGTCTAACTATAAGATTGTATGTACAGCACTGTGCAAATTTACAGCGCTATATAAATAAATTATTAATAATAATAATTTAAGAGTAAGCAATGTGCTCTTACAGCAGTATGTGTAACAAGCATAGTATTCTAAGTCATGTGGAATTATACTGTGATCAAATTTTGATACCACTGTGAGTCAACCATTGAGGAATATATTTTATTAATACTGTATTAATATGCTTTATATATCCACACATACACCCATTAACTATGATATTATATATATATATATATATATATATATATACACACACACACACACACACACCTATTGACTATGATAAGAAGAAAGGTTCTTCCCAGGGTACAACACAGTAGGAGGAGATATAAAGATAATTCAAATGGAGCAAAATGTGTATTTGAAGTATTACATACTTTGTCTAACATGCGAAAAAGGAGTTGAGGAAGCAGCAGTAGGGTGCACAGGTGTAAAGTTTTGCATATTTGTGTTTGACTTCATTCTCTTCATTGCCTTTTCTCGACGCTTTGCTGAATTTCTCACCTAGAAGAGAAGTTGAGACTTAAGTTCACACTAGGCAAAATCCCTCCTAAAAGAGTATTGTGTATTCCATTCCATTCCCCAAATTTAAATGCTACTCAATAACTAAAGTGCTCTGTGATTCTGATAAAACATCTGAGAGTTGAACTCCACATGGCACAGGACTGTTGGGGGCTTGAGTTTGTGAAAGATTCTGCCCTTGAAGCTGAGGTGGGGGCTTAGCTTACTCTCTATTATAAAGTCTGAGGGCTTGAGAGGGAACCCTCTAGGCTGGCCTTTGAAAATGATCATCTGAGATAGCACCCAAACTCTTTGGATTGCCCTTGGAGTATGTTGCTTTTCCCAAGGGTAGCTGGAGAGGTTCACAGGTTCACAGCTGTGTCTCAGTCCCACATGTTGCTCCCCATCTTTGTTAGCTCAACCCCAGGCCTCAAACATTTTAATAGATTCTAGGTCAATAAAAATAGTCCTTGTTTAATCACAAATACTATATCTGGTCTCATTATTTTATGGTTAGTCAACAATGGGCTCCTGAACCACATGGCAACCATTGATGCTGGGGGCTGCTTGTTGGCCCATGGGGTCTAGTGAGGTCACATGCGGGGACTGAGGGAGGAGGGTATTTAAGGGCCAGTCACCCCCTCATAGAATCATAGAATCATAGAGTTGGAAGAGACCACAAGGGCCATCCAGTCCAACCCCCTGCCATGCAGGAACTCTCCATCAAAACATCCCCCACAGATGGCCATCCAGCCTCTGTTAAAAGACCTCCAAGGATGGAGACCCCACTACACTCCGAGGGAGTGTGTTCCACTCTCAAACAGCCCTTACTGTCAGGAAGTTCCTCCTAATGTTGAGGTGGAATCTCTTTTCCTGCAGTTTGCATCCATTGTTCCGCATTCTAGTCTCTGGAGCAGCAGAAAACAAGCTTGCTCCCTCCTCAATATGACATCCCTTCAGATATTTAAACAGGGCTATCATATCACCTCTTAAACTTCTCTTCTCCAGGCTAAACATTCCCAACTCCCTAAGTCGTTCCTCGTAGGGCATGGTTTCCAGACCCTTCACCATTTTAGTCGCCCTCCTTTGAACGCGCTACAGTTTATCTACATCCTTTTTGAATTGTGGTGCCCAGAACTGGACACAGTATTCCAAGTGGGGCCTGACCAAAACAGAATAGATTGGCACTGTTACTTCCCTTCATCTAGATACTATACTTCTATTGATGCAGCCTAAAATTGCATTGGCCTTTTTAGCTGATGCATCGCACTGTTGACTCATGTTCAACTTGTGGTCTACTTGGACTCCTAGATCCCTTTCACATGTTGTCTCATTCAGCCAGGTATCCCCCATCATATATCTGTGCATTTAATTTTTCCTCCCTAAGTGCAGAACCTTACATTTGTCTGTGTTGAATTTCATTTTGTTAGCTTTGGTCCAGCTTTTTAGTCTATTCAGGTCATTTTAAATTTTGATCCTGTCCTCTGGGGTATTAGCTACTCCTCCTAATTTGGTGTCATCTGCAAATTTGATAACCAGGCCCCCAATACTGTCATCTAAGTCATTAATAAAGATATTGAATAGCACTGGGCCCAGGACAGAACCCTGTGGCACCCCACTGGTCACTTTTCTCCAGGATGAAAATGAACGATTGTTGAGCACCCTTTGGGTTTGGTCAGTCAACCAGTTACAAATCCATGTAACGGTTACCTTGTCTAGTCCACATTTTGCAAGCTTGTAGCAAGAATGTCATGGGGAACCTTGTCAAAGGCCCTCACATGCCTCTTTTGTCCTGATCTCCCAGACCTACTCACCGCCCTCACTGCATGGTGAACGTTGCTGGTCATCTTGGACTGGGTAGGAATGTTTTCTGTTTACCTGGGGGTTTTCACCTATCTCATACTTTAGTTGTTGGGATTTTGACAATTGGCATGTTTGGTACCATTAAATAGGCTTCCTTCTGGCAGGTAGTGGGGGGAGAAGATATCAGATCAGTGTACATCTTGGTACCCCCTTGTTGTGAAGGTTTGGGCTCTGGAACTGTCTCCATGGGTCGCAGTACTGGAGTGGGAGTTACAAAAGAATCTGCCTTTGGTAATGATCTGGGGGGATTGCTTGTTTTTATAAAGTCATGGGACTTGGGAGTGAGCCCTCCAGGTTGACAATCCCAAATGACCATCCAAGATAACAACCAATTTATTTGGACTGCGGGGTCTGATGTTTTGCCCAAGGGTGGCTGGAGAGGTGTTGTAGCTTGACAGCTATCACTCATTTAATCCTGCACCAGGTTGCTCCCTCTTCATGTGCTCAGCCCAATGTTTGCTCAAACATTTAAATAGGTTGTTGGTACAGTAAATTTTAAAAAAAGCCCTTGTAAAATCCCAAGTACTGTGTCTGGTCTCATTATTTCATCGTTGGTCAACAAATCTGGTCTAGGTTCTTGAAGAAAGAATACTTATTCACCTCAAGAAATATTCTGAGCTTAGGATATAACAAATAAATCTAACTATGATATAATGCAATAGCATTTTGTAGTTTCTTACCAGAGAATTATGAATACTTAGACCAAAGAAGCAAACAGGCTTCTTCACATGGCAGCTATTAAGTACATATTTTCCAATTCTTAGAATAAAAAACAACCCTTTGAGATATTCATTTAAAAAAAGTTTTTCTGAAAGAAATACATAACTGATGCAAAAAACAATGGAGGAAAAAAGTGTGGATATTTTTCCAGCCAAGAGTAGGACACTCATGGCTTTCCACTGCCTGCTTTGTGGTTCTGTTTTGGAAATGCTAACCATTTTCTAGCTGGTATTCAACAGTATGACTGTTATGGTATGCTGCAGTGTTAAACTAATAATAAGTTGGTTTATGACATTATGGCAAAGCTGTAAAATGAGGCAAGATGGGATGGAAAGCAGATCATAATAATGCTTCAACTGAGGACACATGGGGCTTTCTGACTGTGTGAAGCCCCAAAGCTAACCAGGCCACAGTCAAATTAATAACAATATCAGAACAGTACATCTAATTGAATTCTGAAAATCCAGCATACTGACATCCACATACAGCTTCAGAACAAATAAATCAATATTCAGCATTTCTTTACCCTTTCTGCATGATGACCACTATCACTACTTGGAGAAGACAATGGCAAGACTAGAGGGGGAAAGGACAAACAGAAAGTAACCATTATGCATAGTGCAGACATGACATGGTTTCACAAACTTGTTAATGTGAATAAAAAGAGTAATATTTCATAAGCACTTCCTGCTGACTCGGTAAAGCTCTCATACTTAACAGCCAGACACCTTAATTTTCCAAGGGGCTAAACAGACAAGCAAAAAGAGTGCTTTCAGGCTGGCTTGAAGGAGTGGCATTTAGATGACACATGCCTTGAAGCCAGTAGAAAAGTGTCCTTATGCAGACAAAAGCCATTTCAAAAAGAAGTAGCTTTTTTCCGCTTCTTCCTGGATTGAAGCCATGTCATGTGGTCATGACATGAGAGCTCCAGGTGTCTTGGGAGCCAGCGGTGCATTTGGTGGGATTTCAATGTGGCTTCAGAAAAGGCAGCTTCAAGCCACTTTTTCCTGCCCATCTGTATCACCCCTAAGTTAATTTTGGAGATCACTAAGCTTTTGAATAAATGTTTTGACTTGGAGGGGGCAAACCTCAAAGATAAAAAGAACAATAATTTCTCAGAATGTGACCATTTACTGGTATTAAAAATGTTAGTTTTACCAGGTATAAAGCAGAGTCTGTTGCTTTGTTGCAGTAGGAAACAAAAGCTTAGTATGCAATACACTTACTCTAACAAGAACATCATTACATTATGTAACAGATACTCTTATAAGACTGTAATTCTACTACATCTTTCAGCATGTGTGTCCCCACAATGCAGAATCTCAAGCTTAGTTATCACCACAATCTATAATAATAAAAGAGAATGTCTGTATGTCCATCTTTCTGTAGCAAACAAAATACACTGGCAAAATATGAGAGTCTTTTGGGTTGTTATCCAAGTTGAAGTGCCAGTTTCAAAATAAAGAGTAAAAATTCCATACAAGGGGCAATTGGGGAAGGTGCCTCAGTTTGTCAGACCACTTTTGGCTGTGAGCAAAGTTCCAATGGCCAGTTTCATACCAAATTTCCAAAGGAGCAACTTCCTAGCAGCAAAATATGAGGACTACAATAATCCATCAGATTTTTTTTTAATGCAAGAAAACATGAGACAGCTCTCCAAGGACCTGCTGTTAGGATTTCTAAGGTAAAAGAGGGCAGAAATACAAGATGTCCCATTGATTCTTTGGAGGAATTAGCTACAGACAGGACATCACCAGGTACAATTTATCTAGAAAACAGCAGAGGGATGTCTGCTGTTTGTTGTTGTCACTGTGTGCCTTCAAGTCGCTTCTGACTTATGGTGACCCTAAAGTGACCCTGTCATGGGGTTTTCTTGGCAAGATTGGTTCAGAGGTTTACCATTTCAACACCACACTGGCTATCTTGTCTGCTGCATTACTGTTAATATTCTTGAGTGAAAATATAGATAGGGACTAAATACCCTAATTGCACCAAATTCTGTCTGATCTTGCAATCTGCAGGGTCAGCCCTGGTTAGTACTTGGATGGGAGAGTGCCAGTAAATACCACATGCTATAGGCTGTATTTCAGAGGAAGGAATTAGCAAAACCACCTCTGAGTATTCCTTGCCTAAGAAAACCCTAAGAAAATTATGGGGCTGCCATAAGTCAACAGGTGACTTGAAGGCACACACACAAATTATGGGCCCAGGCAATGCCAGATACACTTCACATTTTACTATTTTTTATACAACTGCTCCTTTTGGATCCCAGCACCAGGCCTTTGTTCTGGACATAAATGTAGAAAAGACCAGCCCCCCCTCCCACTGTCACACAATAACATCAACTACTAGTCAGTATGTTGTTAGGGTTACATTTTAACAACAGATAGCATGTCTTCAAGTCATGTATGTAATTATGCATTGTTATTGTTTTATTATTATTGGACAGTTGTAACAAAGCAAGGCAAACCAAAGCAGAGGCTGAGATGAAATCTAAGGAACGCCCTGAATATCTAACCTGGTAGGCTGTAGCTGGAAGTAAGTGCCACTGAATTTACTTGGGCTTGTTTTCAAACAAATTTTTTTTTATTTATGTGGCAAATTTCTTATCAGATGGCTAATTTAAAATCATATGCAGTACTGTAGAATATACACCAAACATACCTTTTAAAGTACTTCTGATCCTTTGCTTTTTATGAGTATAGTCAGATGTCTTAGATGTTTTTTTCTGAGAGCTGAGGATCCAGCTTTTCTCACTTGTGCTGTTACTTGGAGTTTCCTCGTTAGTTTCTGAGAAGAGATGACTCTTGTAGTTGGCAGTCTTGAAAAACATGAAGATGGATGTCAGTTCCATTCTACAATGGATACATCCAACCCATTCGCCCAAGAAGTATTTTAAACATGTCTGTCCTCTCAAAGCCAGCATTAACACATATGACCAGCTCAACAAAAGCCATTCTTAACAGCTTACTTCACAATTTTGTTTTCCTCTACAGGGAAAGGGAAGCTTCTTTGTGTGTGCTGCTAATGGAGTTAAAATTTTATTTCTTGAACTTTAAGACTCTTTGTCTCCCAGAGCCCACATGACCAAATGGAATGGCCTCTGCTTGCATGGATATGCCTCCGTACCATCTTAAATAGAATAACAACATCTTGACAAAATGTTGGCTTTACACAGATTTTATCATAGCAAGAGATCAAAATATTTTATATTTTTCTTTCTCCTGCATGATTTTTAAAACCTTTGCCCGATGAAGTAGCCAGTGGAGCTTTCAAAGCTTGCATACTGTACTTTGTGCATTTTGGTTGGCCCAATAAATGTATTGTTTTGTGGATTTTGGATGTAAAAGAAAAGTAAATTGGCTAAAATACTCATGAGTCCCATTTCTATTTAGAAGCAGAGAAATCAAGGTGGTATACAAGATTTTAGTGGTTAAAACATTAGCACATATAGCCTTGCTCACACTCTTAAAAACAGGATGATGAATTTACATCCACAATGAGAGCCACACTGGATCCAGATGCTTTAAAGAAGCAGGACTTGCCAAAACACAATGCTTCTGAATGAGTCTGGAGTTCATGAAGCATTGTATCAGTAGCGGAGACACTTGAACTGTAGAGCTGATAAAATGTTTAAAGCTCCAGGAAGAACAAATTTACCACATTTGTTAAATCATTCATTTAGTCATTTCTAGACTAAAGGACTACTAAAGTGAGTACATTACCGGCCTTCTCTCAGACTTATTCATTTTCATACTTGTTTTTTCAAAACTCCTATGCACAGTAAAAGAAACAGGTTAAAGGAAAAGCAATAGATCATTAGAAAAACATTTATTGCTTCTTGGCGTTTTGGCTAAGATCAGGTGTAGGAAAACATTTAAATATACAACTTTCTGCAGAGATCTTGCATGTGAAGTGAATGTTGTCATATTAGCAGAGCTTTTTCTGTACCTCACAGGGGATCTGCAATGCACTTCTGCTCTTTTGTCTCATTCAGCTACATTTCTATTAAGAAGCACATAGAAAATGTGCCAGAGAGATTTTCTTATAAAGTTTGCTTTTCCCTGTGTTCTGGCTACACCTAGTATTACTAGGAAGGAAACCTTTGGGGAAGTTGGCTGTCTCTAAGGCGTAGCCAACCAAAGTTTTTTTCCCCCTGGATTCTGTTCTGATACAAAAACGAAGGAAGTGTTCTCCCATCATCTGTAGATGGATAATGTGTGGTTCTTCAGATGCTTTTGGATTGCAACTCCCATAATCTCTTGCTGGAAAAGTATGATGTGGAATGGTAAAAGCTGTAGTCCAACATCTGGAGATACAAAATGCCCACCATCCTTGCTACCATTGAAGACATTTATAAATGGAAACAGTGTACTAACTAAGGACTGTTCAGATCCATCTTTGAAACATTTATGAAACACATCTGTTTAGGTATTCCTGTCTAATCTTCTCAGGAAGTCTTTTCCAAAGAAAACAATATGATGGTCCATCTCAAGCTAGATTTCAATGGTAATCTTAATTGTTGTGTGACTTCATGTCATTTCTGACCTAAGGCAAGAGTTTTCTTGGCATGATTTGTTCAAAGAAGGTTTTCCATAGCCTTCCTTGGAGGCTGAGAGAGTGTGATTTGCTCAAAGTCACCCAGCAAGTCTCCATGGCAGAGTGGGGATATAAAGCCTTGTCTACAGAGTCCTACTGCTACACTCAAACCACTATGCCACACTGGCCAATTCAAAAGTTAATACCAATTACTTCACTGCCCTCCTGCCACAGTTTCAAATGGTTTTGCTCTTCATTCAGATCAGTAAATACTGTGCATAATTTTGGTTGTTTAGGTCTCCCAGGCTAAATGTTCTTGAGCAGTTTACAATAAATTTTAATACAACAGGAAGAAAAAAGTGGAATTGGTTTACATTCCAGAAGCCTTTCTCACTATTTTTTCAGAATGAGAGCATCTCAAGACAGCTTCTTGCTGCTCAAACTGCTACACAACTCAAATAATATGAAGTCCTTTATTCCTCACTTTATCCATTTCTTTCAGTTTTCCCTACCTCTTTGTGGCATGTCACTTAGATAATGGAATGCATTTTACAATGTGACTATAAAATTACCTATACCTGTGTGAAATAGACTCCTGGACAAATACTTTTTGCTTCATTGCAGAAACCTGAAAGCAAATTGAATAAAAAATATTTCAAAGATTTTGAATTCACAGGTAAAATTAGGAGATGGACAGTATACACAAGAACCAAAACTCCTTTGATTATTTGTGGATGATTCAGCCAGAACAGGCGAGGTCCCAAATGTAATTGATAAATCATGTCTCCCGTTTGTTTATTGCCTTATAGGTAAATCTTAGAGGAGGTATCTCTGTTGACTTTGCTTCCACAATGCCAAGGACATTGTTATCAAAATAGCCTAGATAAAAACTCAGTGTTAAGTTCCTTGCAAAAAATTCCAACATTATTAGAAACAAGTGTACTGAATCCTTCTTTGCAAAGTTGAAGAAGTGTTTGAAATTATGCCCAAAACTTCACTTACAAACCCTTTTGGGGGCATCTGCCAAAGCTCTGGAATTTGCTCTTGCCCTGTTTTCCACACAAGCACCCCCATGTGTGTGTGTGTCCATTGCTATGAAATTTGAAGTGACAGAAAACTATGTCCAGTTTTATTAAATGCCACTTGAGAGCACACGTTACACTTAAATGGAGAATTGCACCCTGAAGAGCCCTCCAAAAGGCCCAACTGTCCATTTTTTGACCAGTTGGGAACTGATGGGGCAAAAGAGAGAGCAGCACAAAAGACCTCCATGAGTGGCTGCTAGATCCTGCAGCAATCTGTGAGTCTCCTATAAGACTGCATGAAAATCTCAATGATGAACTCTTACCTAATGTATTATTAAGAACACATCTATTTTTGCCACCACAGTTTTACAGTGCTCTTTTAACCAAATTCAAGAAGTTACTAATGTTAATAATTACTAGGTCGAAGGTGTTGTAGAGACAGAGATGTAATTAATATAATCATCTCTGATAAAATTTGTTTAGAAGAAATAGTCTTTTGAAACTGTTTTCTAATGATGTTTCTTACCATCTTGTGCACCACAGGGTCAGAAGAGTTTTCAAATTCATATGCATCTTTCCTGAAATAGGAAATTAAACCTTGTAAGTCTCATAAAAATACCAAAGGAAGGCACATTTTTATAGCTAGTGAACTATAGGAAATCCAAAGATGCACACTCCACAAAGTTGTAAAGACAGCTTTCCAGAACAATGGCTTGTTATGTCAGCTTTTTAACTTTTTGCCTGATTTGGAAACTGTTATATAAAGTCACTGATACAGCTATTTTAATATTGCTCTCACTTGACCAGGAGTAGCTTTCCTGGTTTTCACATATATTGACATCAATATCTCTTGCTATGTGATTCTTCGAATTAAAGATGTTAAGGATTGAACATGGGATCTTTGCCAGGCAATGTGTGAGCAATATCACTGACTTTTGACCTTTCCTGTTAGGATTCCTGACTAAAATTTTAAGTAGAACTCCTTCTTCTACTTGGTGGCCACCTCTGCCAAAATTCTTGTGCTATAGTTTAATGTATCCATGTCATCATATGATCAGACCTTATTACCTAAAGGCATAGTAGACTACAGTGCATTTCCTCAAATGGTAAATAGTTTTGTGTTTTTTTTTTACTATGTAGTTTATTAATAAATTGGATAGGTTAGGTTATGTCACATCCAAAAGGTAACATCAACTGGTGCTTAAAAGTTACATGAATAGACAGTATAGCTTCCCACATACATATTTCCATCTTATAAATCAGGATTCTCAAATACCACCACAAAAAGGGGAGTGAGTGTTCACGCATGTACACATCCACAAAAAGTATGACTTTAGTCAACTTATATTTTTTTTTCCAAACCACCACTGACAATGAACATTCAGACATATGCATATTTATATGGCTATACGTCCCTAAAGAATTCAATGGCATTTATTCTTTTGTATTTACTATGTAAAGAGCGTAGCCTTGATTCGAGAGTAGTTGTAGCATTAGATATTTGCACCATTTACTTTTTTTTTTTAAAGCAAGGACTGCTTACTTAACATCTGAGATTTGTTTGCTTGAACTTCTTGCTCTGTTTGTCTTCTCTAGTTTATCATCCTGAAAAGGAAAGACATGGTCAGTCAGTTTTGATGTAAAAGATTTTGGGCCACCTTGAAACAACTGAAAATATAGTCATCTGTAAGGGACACTCTCAAGTCCCAGTTGATAACCTAGAACCAAAACACAGCTTCTCTGCTGGGTCAGCCCTAGATATTGCAGGATGAGATGTCTGCTGATAACACCTTCTCTTTCTAGCTGCCACCTATTCCACCACTCATATTGAGAAAGTAGGAAAATACAAATCCTTCCACAAGACCAACCAAGATCTGGGTAGGGGGCAAAAGCCAGCAAGTGAACTTTCCCACTCATTTTCTTGCTCGCCCTTTCTGCTGTGCAATGGTGGGAATCAGCATGAACAAATACGACTGCTTCTTAACCCTGGCTTGCTCATAAGGGGATTTGTCAATAGTAGAAAAAACAGGGCAAGCTAAAATCAAGCAGCAGTTGCTGCCAACTTTGCCAATCCACCCAGGTCACAGAGTGAAGATGGTGACAAAAAACAGTAGTCACTGTTAACTTGATGCTGAAGTACAAAAGCAGTTAGTGGCTTTGCCTGCTGCCACCATCACCATTGGGTCAGCAAACAGTGGACAAGAGTGGCAAGGAGTAGAGGCTAACCTGACCTCCGTTCTCTTAAGCAAAACTCAACCTTCACTACCACACAGAAAGATGGCAGGTGAACCAGCAGATCATAAAGGGTGCAGCTCTGACTGGTGATAAATAAATGGGTTAGCAGCAAGGTCCTCCAAGCATCTTCAGTGCACAAATGTATATTCAGTTTTGTTTCAAGAAGTCTGTAAAAATGAACTACCAGATAAATAAATCAGAAGGCAGAATTAAAGTTAAAAAAATAATAATAATGGCAACTTTGTGCCTGCAAAAGCCAAGCATCTATAGCTACATATGATGGGAGGGATGAATACTGGCAAGTAGCAATAGCAAGTACATTTTTGTGGGTTTTTCAGGTTATGATGCCATGTTCTAGAAGAGTTTATTCCTAATGGTTCACCAGCAGTTTCACCAACAGATTCTCTGAAGATGCCAGACACAGCTACTGGTGAAACATCAGGAATAAATTCTTCTAGAACATAGCCTCATAGCCCAAAACCCCCACAAAAAACTATGGCTGCTGGCCATGAAAGCCTTCAACTTCACAGCAAGTACATTTCTATACTACCTATCAGTGAATTAGCACTCCCTAAGCAGCTTACAATGTGTATGCCAATTGCCCCCAACAAGCTAGATACTCATTTCCCAATCTCTGGAAGGATGTAAGGCTGAGTGGACCTTGGTCCCTCCTCCTTTAAGTATGTTGAGTTTTCAAATGAATCAACAGTACTTTTAACTTTCAGAAATTATATATATAATATATTTGCTTTCAACTTTATGTTTACAGTATGGCAGGGTACACCAGACTGCCTAGGAAAATGAAGTACTTTAAATACATCATCAATACAGAAATATATCATAAGAAACAGAAAGTGAGTTCAGAATTAAAGTATGGAACACTACTTAGGCACTGGAAATTGGGGGGGGGGGGGAACAAAGGTGTTTTGATTTTGATTTTTGAAAGAGAAGTTATCAGAACTAAATCAACAATGCTATGAAATGTTCTCCCAGCTGGGATGACAGCAGTTGTAGTCCAACACATCTGAAGAGGAAGACTGCTGTAACTGGATGCATGTTTAATCATACCTCTAAAGGGACTGCTTCTCCAAACTGGATGACAGTCTCTCCTTCTACACTTGGCTCACTGAAAGTAGCAAAAAGAAGAAATGGAATAAGAATAAATCTTCAGTGCCTGTACTTGTACAACCAACTTCAAAGTGGTGAAATCTGCTAAGAGTCAGTTCTGCAAAACCACAATAGTTTGAATAGGATTTTCCAAATACATTTATGCATTTGTCAGAAATGATACAGACAACTCTGTCTGCAAGCAGAATTATAGTCTGAGCCCTTTTTGATAGAACTACTATCCACTAGGGACATGGTGGCTTAGTAGTTAAGACACCAATTCTGATTATTGGAAGATCAGAAGGTTGGCAGTTTGAGGGCCGAGTGCTGCGTGATCGTGTGAGCTCCTGTCACTAGTCCCAGCTTCTGCTAATGTAGCAGTTTGAAAGCATGCAAATACAAGTAGATAAATAGGTACCATTTAGTGCAGTCATTATGGCCACATGACCATGGAGTCATCTTCAGACAATGAAGATGGCTCTTTGGCTTAGTAACAGAGATGAGCACCACTCCCTACAGTCGGTTAATACTAAACTTTACCTATTACTTACTACTCACATGCTGAATGCACATGCTAAATATCTTCCAGACAAATTTTTATTACAAGCCAGAATTAAATGAATTATCCCAGGCAGTATAATTTGAGAAAATGATAGCATGACTATCAGGAATTAACATGTTATAACTTTAAATTATGCAAATACACTAAATTCAACACTTGACTTTCCTGCCCACACATTTATTGCTCTTTAAATGGTGTAACTGAGAGGGTGCTAAGCCAACCATAAAATTCAATCACTCACTAGAAGATTTGAAGCTAGTCAGGTGTGCAATTTTTTGAAGTGCTCCTCTTCCAAAACAGTAAGGGATTTAGGTTTGACAACAACCTAAATAAAACAACCTTATATGTCCTGTATTCATATTTGTTTTCCTCATTCTGCTAAAAGTTACATTTTCTCAGAACACTCAACTCTGTGCTTAAAAGGCCATTGAAAAATGGAGATATTTCAAAAGCCAGACATGTTGGAGCCCAAAGGAGATAATCCAAAAAGCAACCCTACTCCCTTCCACCATACATGCATGGGAAACAGACCAAGCTTTCCTCACGTGCATGGGACACAGATCAAGCTCTCCTGCACAATCCTTGAACCAAACAGAACTAGCACAAACTAATATTGTGTGGTCAGGATGCTTTGCACAAGTATGATCTCAATGTCCTTGTAGCAGTCCCTGTGACATCTTTTAAACTGAGAGAAACTGGCTGGCCCAAATTGACCCAAGTGCTTTTCACAGCTGAAGAAGTAATTCAAATCCAGATCTTAGCATTGGTTGCAAGAGCCAACATGGAGAAAACATTCCAACAGCTTTTGTGTAACTGGCAAACGTGCAAGACATAGGGATCAAAGGATCATCACTGAATACTCTTCCTAACCAAAATGTTTCTCAGCAGCTTGAAAGGTCCTTGTCTTTGCATAGCTCTTCCCTATAGAATCATACCAGACAAAATGGAAACACATAAATGTTCCTTATCCAGTGCCTTGTTTCAATGATTTACAATATGTATGATGCTACACATACTCTGTATGCATAGCCTCCATGTCACTGGGAAATACATCAGATACTGATAATCTGAAAAATGGATAGGGAGCCTAGTATGAACTGTTGGACTTCAATTCCCATATCTCAAAACACTGACTGTGGTGCCTGGAGTTAATGGGAATTCCAGTCCTACACCATCTGGAGGGCCACACAGCTTCTCAGTCCCTGAATAAAAAGTGTTCTTTCCACTGCATGAAAAGTGCATTTAGGCCAGGGGAGTGGGATGTAATATGCAGCCTGACCATTGTGCACATAGTCAGCAAGTAAAATTATGCTATTTTTATAGCTTATGAAATGGCTTTTATGCCTCCGTTTTTCCCCCCATGCTAAAACCATCTTTTAGGACAATTTGTAAAACCAAAGCACTTACACAATCTTATCCTTTTGTTTCACTGGAAAGGCTTTCAATGCACTTGCATTCAGCAAGGGAGCATTTGGTGTATTTATTGGGCATGTAAGAGAAGCTGCAGATGCATCACTGGAAGCTTTTAAGTAAAGAAAAGGGGGAGAGGAAGGAGGAAGGGGGGGAAGAGAGAGGAGTAAGATACATATTTTCAAGTTTAAATAAGCAGATAATTTATACACATTAAAGGCTATCAAGACTAATAATTGTTCAAAACCCATTTGCTCTGCTGCAAGTCCCAACTTTTTTTAAAAAAAGTGCAACTTACTTCAAAGTAAGGTGTACCAACAATCACAGTCTTAAAAAGAGGATACAGCAAAAGCCCACCCCCCTGACCTTGACTGGTATGTTTGTTTGCAGCCTGTTGGTTCTCTCTAGCTGTCATGGCATCTGCAAGAAGGCTTGTTTTCTCCTGGAGAAAGGGATAAATAAGGGGGGGGGGGAGGGAAATGTACATACATGACATTCATGACCACACACTGCATTTCTGAGTATCTATTAGGAGGAATATACCTCCTTACACCAGTAGTGAGAAGTTGTTTTTCTTGGCTTCAGTTGGAAACAGTCATAAACCAGTACTTGTCTACTTGTGGCTTAATAAGAATTGCCTGCAGGCATATGATCAGGTAGGTCCTGTATACACAAGACTGGCTTATGAAATGGTGCTGCTTCCATACACAGAAGCTGAATTGACTGACTGCTGAATCTTCTTCACTACTGGCAACTGAACAATGCCCATTGAAAGTAACAAACTGTCTTAGGCAGAACCAGTGGCTTTCAGGCCCACTGAGGTGTTGGAATATAGACAATCATTCTCCAGGTTTTCAAGACAGCTCAGTTACTGTTCTATGTGGTGCCTGCTTGCTGCCTGCTCAAGGAAGTTCAGCAGTGCAGCAGTGGAAGGAATCCTCTATAGTACCTCTTCAAACATTCTGACATGTACAATATCTCACCATTTAGGTCTAATCTAGTCTCCCTCCTTCACATCCAAGTCCTTCTTTGTTCTTTTCTGCACTGCTACATTTTACTTAGAGCCAATATGGTGTAGTGGTTAGCATGTTGGACTACAGCTATGGAAACCTGGATTTGAATGCCCGTTTGGCAATAGAAATCACCTGAGTGACCTTGGACAAGTCACATTCTCTCAGCCTCAGATGAAGGTAAATGCAAAACATCTCTGAACAAATATTGCCAAGAAAACTCCATGATAGGTTCACCTTAGTGATATCATAACGCAGAAACAATTTGAAGGCACACAACAACAATGAACCTTTTACTTTTGTGCCTGTCATATTGACTGCCTAGCTGACAGACATACAGTAATTGTTATTCTCCTCTCATTTGCTGCTGAAGGAAGGTCTGGAGGTATTACATGCCTATTGTCATTCATAGTTAACAAGAGAACAAAGAATGAAGTGTTCGGCAACAGTGCAGAGTTTCCCCAGCCCACATCCCTCAGGCCCTAAATATACTTACTGCTGTGTGAGATTTATCACTTGGCTGCGATATCAGAATGTCCGATAAGGAATCTGTACCCACAATGTCTTCTCTTCTTTCCAGATGGCTGTTCACTGCTGTAATACAATTTTGAAACATATATATACATATACATACATACATACATACACACACACACACACACACACATATATAAACTTGTAGAGCAGTGGTTTTTCAAGGAGGATCAGCTGTGAGGGTCTATTGGGAATTCTTAAATGACAAGCTGAGAAAGAATAAACTGTCAATTAATAAAATATCGTCTGGAATGGTCCAGCCACAAAGGAAATTTGGGATATATTTTCAGATCACAAAGAGTAACTGAGAGCCAAGAGATCTGACCACCACCACCACTACCCCCCCCCCTCTCTCTTGGACTTGGTCCCTCCAGGCTCCCTGGACTAACTTATCTGGACTAAAAGAGAATGCTGAATTATCTCTTCCAGAAGCATCCAAGACCATAAGTTCACCTTTTAAATAGTTTGCAGGGCCCCACTGCATTGTTTAGTATAACAAATACCGGTAGCCATTGTCCAAAACCAGATGTAGAATACTGTAACAAGCTGCAGAAGGATACAGGATCCCCACAGCAGACACAGAGGATGGCCAGCTCTCAGGAGCACTTTAGCTATGTACTCCTGCATGACAGGTAGCTGAATTAGGTGATCCATGACACACCTTCCATTACTATGAATCTTTGAATTCTCAGCATATAGAGCTGGTATAGGAAAGGTTTCCCACAAGCAAAATATTTTAAAACCCATTGTTCTGTATCCAGGATACATCCAGATGAGGGCAACAAAGATGGTGGAACTGGAAGCCACATGCCATGATAAGAAAGAGCTGAAAGAGATTACCACGTTTAGCCTGGAGGTAACTGAAGTATAATAGTAGCCTTCAAACATCTGAAGTGATAATGTATAATCTTCTCCATCTTTAATGGAGAAGATGGAGCAGACCTGTCATCTGTTGCCCCAGAAAACATGCCAAGTTAAATAGTAGGTGGAAATGAGAAGGAAGCAAACTTTGGTTAAGTAAAAGTTCAATTGTAGGACAGACTACCTCAGGAGCTGGGGAAATATTTCACTTAACACCACATATACTTCATAAGTAATGTTTAAGCAGCAGTTGGATGACTCTCTGTCAGAGATGCTGTTGGTGCTGGATTATCAATTAAAATACCTTCATGACACATTCCAGCTCTAGAATTTGACATCAACAAGGGAAAAAAGCATGTTTTTTTAAAAAGACTTCCTTAATGATGAATCATTAAAAAAAAGATGTAACAAACACACCGTCACCAACTACTGTTACACCTGTGTCATAGTTCATCTTGAGCCATAAATGCCATTGAGAAAATTAAACATGGGGCATTGACTGTTTTTGTCATAAAAAACATTAGCACAGCCTTTGTATTAAACAGACCATCACAACTCACACACATGAAAGAGATAGGATAAATGAAGCATGGCACTAACATAACTCACCTAAACACCCCAAATCTCATGTTACAGTTTAATTTCCCCTGTTAAGGCAGGGAAACCAAACACTATAAAGGAATGTTCTGGAATGCCAGTTGTTTTGAACGAGAGACATTAAGGGACAACACAATACAGGACAGCCTTGCCTTTCTGATCTCTTTAACTACTAGTCCTGAATACAAGAGCTGACAAGTGATGCCTCCACACAACAGTATCTAGAAGCATAGCCAGAGAGGTATACGAAAGAAACACATCAAATCTGTGAAATGAAGATTTTCAAGAAGCTGCTCTATGCCATGTGGGAATATGTATATGCAGAATACAGCAAATTTATGGCTGAGAATGTGCACATACAAGGGAGTATCCAAAAGTTTTAATGATCACCTTTTTAAAAAGTTGACAGAAAGTTTGTTTTGATTTGTAGTTGCTAACTTATCTCTATGTAGTCACTATCTAGATTTATACATTTTTCACAGCATATCTTGACCCTCCAAATACCTGATATTGTAGAAGTCTGCAGATTGCGCCTTACGAGGGGGGTATCATAAAATAATAATTATCACCCGGAAGTTATGGCATATTGATGAAATTTTATCAGTGTCATCATTGGTCCCTAAGTGCATGTTGTTGAGAAAATCAATTCATTGTGTCCTTTATTTTTGTGACTGGCTCTGCCAGAAGAGACTAAAGTGTAAAATCCTTATCAGGTGCAATCTGCAGACTTCTACAATATCAGGTATTCGGAGGGTTAAGATACGCTGGGAAAAATGTGTAAATCGAGATAGTGACTACATAGAGATAAGTTAACAATTAGCGCCGCCCGACTTACCGGGCTGGCGCAGTTGCCGCGCGCGGGAAGCGCCACCTCGCGCTCCCGCGGCGGTCTCCGTCCCGGCAGCCATTGCGGGGGCGGGCTTCCTTGCGATTGGCTGCCGGGAGGGAGAGCGCGGGAAGCCAGCCCGCCTTTTTACTGGGAGGGACTACATGTCCCAGAGTGCTACTGGGTAGCACCAGATTGGCTGAGGCAAGCTTGGGGGCGGGGCCGCGCTGCTGTGGCTGCCCCTGATTGGCCAGGAGGCCTATTTAGTCGGGCCGAAGGCAAGGAGAGTTATGTTATTGGTTAGGAGATTGGTACTTGATTGCTTGATTAACAACATTTCGTTTTCAGCTCGGTTCGTGCCTGGACTGGAGAATAATATCGCTGATGCTCTCTCTCGCTTCCAGGAGGAACGATTCCGTCGTTTGGCTCCGGAGGCGGACCCCTCCCCAGTTCCGTTTCCACAGGACTTGTGGAACCTTGGACCTCTTCCATTATGAATGGCATCTTTTCCTCTGTAGCTCCTTCCACTCTCAGGGCTTATAAGGGGTTTTTTCCCAAGTTAGCTGCATATTTTAGAGCCTCTAATATTCCGGCTCATTGGCCCATTCAGCCGTCGATTGTCCTTGGCTTCATGGCCTGGTTATTTTCCAATGGGTTTTCCCCACGGGCCATTTGGGTGGCACTGGCTGGTATTTCATTTTTTACCAAAGCCTCCGGCCTGGGTGATCCTTGTGCTTCCTTTCAGGTCAGGCGGACCCTGGAAGGTTGGAGGCGCTCCCGGGGTCCTTCTCTAGATGCCAGACGTCCCATTACACTTTCGCTGCTCGAGCAGCTTGTTGCTGTTTTACCAGAAATTTGCTCTTCCCCTTATGAGGCCAGCCTTTTTCGAGCTGTTTTTGTTACCGCGTTCTTTGGAGCCTTGAGGTTGGGGGAGCTTGTTCCGAATGCCTCCAATGACATCTCCAAGCGTTCCCTTCAGGTTGGGGATGTTTGGTTCGCCAATAACGCTGTTTGCTTAGTGATCCGGAGGTCCAAATGTGACCAGTTGGGGAGGGGGTCCACGATCACCTTGAACCATTTTAAAGGCTCGCTAGTGTGCCCTGTTCGGATATTGCATTCTTTCCTCGACGAACGCCCAGATGGTACAGGTTCCTTATTTTGCCATTCCAATGGAGCTCCTGTTACCCGTTATCAGCTGGTGGCAGTGCTGCGATTAGCCCTAAATCATTTGGGTTTGCCGGCAAAGGAATTTGGTGGACATTCTTTCCGGATTGGGGCAGCTACTTCGGCTGCTCAAATTGGTTTGTCAGCGGACTCGATCAAGCAATTGGGACGATGGAAATCCAGGGCTTATTTGGGTTATGTCCGACCAGACCTGGACCTTGTTGGGGGTCATTGAATGTTTTTGTTGTTTCAATTGGTTTTGTGTGGGGCCCTCATGCGTTTTTTATAGGGTTGGCGGCAGGCGGTTCGATTCTCACCGTCTGTTTGGCGGCAGCATAGGCCTGGATCTGGGGTGAGGGGTTTCCAGGGCTCGATGGCTCTGGATCGGGAGTCCTCGCGACCCGGGTGTATGGAGCGTGCTGATGTGGCCAGTGCGGGGGCCACAGTCAATCAACACCCGGTGACTAGAGTGCCTTGCAAATCGATTGGTAGCAGCACAGTTGCCCGACTGTGCTTTAGGGCGGGGCTTGGCACCTACGTCATCCCGATGCTTGGCTACAAGCAACCATACATTAGCCAACGGGGGTTTGGCTGATGTCCAGATCCAGACCTTATGCTTTGGGCCAACCCTATTGTTTGTTTTGGCTTTAAATAAAGTTGTGGCTATGTTCACTCCAGCCTAGTGTTTTTGTGCTTTCTTGTGGCGCCTGACCTGCGAGGCAACTACAAATCAAAACAAACTTTCTGTCAATTATTTTAAAAAGGTGATCATTAAAACTTTTGGATACTACCTCGTAAATTGCTAAGAAACCAGTTTATAGGAGACCACATTCAATATTTTTATTTAGTACAAAGTGGGCAGTTACTAGGGATTGAAAGACCACACTGGACCCCATGAAGTACTGTAGTCAGCCTATGTACACCCCAAAGTTTGGGGTTAAAAAAATCACCCCCAAAATGGTGAATAATATCTCTCCAAATACAGTGGTCAATGCAATGTTATGGGCCACTGCATTCATGTACACTTTATACACCATCCCCAACTGTTTCAGACCTATACTCTTTTTTTTTTTTTAAAGGGAGGTCAAAAAGACATCCAAGTACAGCAAAAAGACCACTAGTATCACCTAGGGACTGGAGGAGAGAATTATTTGTTAATTTCGATATGAAAAAAAAACAAACTTTTAACCTCATTTTTGGAGACAGGGGCATGGACACCTAGGGTGAAAACTCTCCAACTGTTCCAATTTGGCAGGGGCAGTCAAAGTACAGGAACATGCAAAGGGGAATTCTGGTAACCAAGAGTTCAAGAAGGCCACAATGACATTGTATGGCTCCAACAGGAATGCTATTTCCATGCTCAAAAGGTGCTCACCTGTTGGGTTATGCTGTGGCTGATCCTCGCTTTCATGATTATCACCTTTGTCCATTATTACCTATCCAGTTAAATTAATTGAAAGACAGAGTTTAATTCAAGAAAACCAATCTCTAATGGAATGATCAGCAGAAGTCTGCAAAGTCCTAAAAAGGTGTCCAAGAAGCTAAGAATGCATACATACATGCTACTCTAGACCACTTGTGCAAACTTTCCTTGACCCATATTATTGGATGAGTCAGTCAAGCACTTCATAAATCTAAAAAAATCTTTACATATATTTTGCTGGAGAAGCTGCTGTCTTGTACTAATAGAGAAGACATGAAAACATTTCACTAGTCTAAATCAGCCAGTTGTTAATTATGATAGATACAGGTGTTTTATATAAGCTTGGTTTCACAGTAGTTGTGCCAAAACTGAGTCACTACAGTTACAAAAGAGTGTGTAACCTAGCACAGCTCTGCCAGGCTATGCACATCCCTAGAATAGAGCTTTGGGTGGGTCTCTCTCTCTTTTTTTGGCCAACAGTGCCCAGAATCCTCCAGCTAGCATAGCAAGCACCAATGCTATCTGAGGAATTCAGGTAGCTTTAGATCAAAAAATTAACTTCAGTCTGTAATACAGAACTTGCTTTGAGAGCCTTCTTGAACATCCAGGTACAGATGTGAACTACTGAGGTCACTTATTTCTCTGAAAGACTTTTACCCTTCTCTTTCACCAAAACAGGTTTACAGAGCAACACCTACAAGGCTACTGTACCTGGCAGCAGCATGCTTTAGACACAATTTGTTGCTATGTGAATCTGGGCATAATCCAAATTATGCCAACCCTATCATAAGGTCTTGGCAAGATTTATTCAGAGGCGGTTTGTCACTGCCTTCTTCTAAGGCTGAGAGTGTGACTTGCCCAAGTACACTACACCACACTGGCTGTCATTTAGACACAATTAATTGTGTCTGTTAGGGCTAAAACTAAATGCTAGTCCCATCCAGAGTAGACCCATGAATCAACAGGATTCACATAAGTGATGCCTTCAGACTCAGTAGGCCTCTTCTAGTTGGGACTAGAAAGTAAGATTTAGGTTAGAATTGGGAATCATGTGGCTGTTTAGATTTTCTTGGACTGCAGTTCCCATAAGTCTTACAAGGAATGCTATGAGTTTCAGCCTGTAAACCCAGTTACAATATGGAAGGGCACATGGCCACTATCCATTTATGGCTATGGCTTTCTGAGCAGGCTGTGGTGGGGCCAACTTTCAAAAGCAGACTTATACTGAAACTTGGGGCTCTACCAACAAATTCTAAGATACACCAACTGTCCTTTCAAATATAAACATTAAGTTGAACTAAAAGAAGGTATGCCACAGTTATGGCCAAACCCTGAAGACTTATGGAGGAGCTGCCAAACCACAGAGCATATTTTGTAACAAATTTGGTTAGACCTGACTTTATGGCTAGGATAAGGAAAACTTAAAAAAAATAACTTTCTTGTTTTAATCATTTTTTCCAAAAAGTGTATTATTATTGCCAACAAGTTAAAAGAAAAAATTGGGAAAAAACTCACTGAAGTTGTGAACGGACCATTTGTTTTGTTTCATTTTGTAATTAAAGCAAATTATTTTATATATAAAAAAAGTTTTATACATCTAATAATAACAGGCATATACAGGCACATTAAAACACTGGAAAAGAGATTACTATTTTTAGAATCATCAATAAAAACAGATTATTTGCACATCACAATCCAACAATCACTAAAAGTATAAATATTTTGAGAGGGATTTTTAATTATATGCAAACAAAAAAGACCAATATTCATAGAAAACTACCAAATGAGCCATAGGGGCCATTCAGACTGCCATATGTAAACATTGTAAACTGGTTTAAAATCAAGAAGTTCATACTGGCACCGGTTTTAACACTATGGAATCCAGATCTTGCACACCTGTTGCGGGGCAAATCCCCCTAAGCCCGTTTTTCCCCAAAGTAGTGTATTTACCGTTTCTGTTGGGAAAAACCAATTCGAGCGAATGTGAACTTGGCTCCGATCATGATCGGGTCAAGTTCAGGGGAGGGGAAAAGGCCAGGGGGCAGAACATGCCTCCTCCCCCGGCAAAATCGGGCACTCCAGCATTTTTTAATATTTTATTTTATTATTTTATTTATTATTTTATTTATTTATTATTTTATTTTATTTATTATTATTTTTATTTTACAATTTGACAGCTCATGCGCATTCTACACAAGGCTCTTTAAACCATAGGGGAAAGCCCCAGTTCATATATAGATAGTTGGATTGGGGTTCCCTTTCCATTCATTTAAAGAGGCCTATTCATAGTGAGCTCAATGGGGCTCTTTAAACTGGAGGGGAAACCCCCAACCCATATATGGATAGTTGGTTTCCCCTCCGGTTTAAACAGCCCCATTCATATAGTGAGCTCGCTATGAATGGGGCTCTTTAAAAGAATGGAAAGGGAACCCCAATCCAACTATCCATATGGACTGGGGGTTTCCGCTCCGGTTTAAAGAGCCTCGAGTAGAATGTGCATGAGCTGTTAAATTGTAAAAATAAAATAATAAATAAAATAAATAATAAAATAAATAAATAAATGATAAAAATATAATAAATAATAAATAAAAAAATAAAAATAAAAAAATAAAAAAATGCAACAGTGCCCAATGAAGCAATGGGTACTGATAAAAACGGGGGAGGAGGGGGAGGAGGGGAAGTGGGGAAAGAATCCCCACAAGTTGCACCACTCCATGCGCATAAGCTGTCAAATATAAAAAAGTATTTAAAAAACCCAAGCAGCTCAAGCGGCCAATCACTGCATCAGACGTCACCATGACATTATTTGATTGACAACCAAGAGGCTCCATTTTGAATCGTTACTTTTTCATGTATGAACTTAAGTAGGGTAAAATGCACCGGGAAGCATCGATCGGGGCAAAGGGTAGTATGAACTTCTTTCCGGAGAGATTCAGTAATGGCATGCACGATCTCATCTGGATCTAACCAAGGCAAATGGGCTAGTATGAATGGGGCCTTAGAAAAGAAGAGGGGGGAGATACTTGCCATCATTTTATCATTTCCCATAATTTTGAAGAGTGGTGTCACAATGTCAAACTGGCTATCAAAGTGAATTTTTATCTTTGTTACTTCTTTTTTGTTGATTGTAGTAGGGTTCTTCATTAGCATTTTAAGAATCTTTTCTCCTCCTTCCTCTTTATGAAGAAAAAAGAAGGCACATGTTTTTCAAGATATTCCCAATATTGGTTACCTTCTTGTATATATGCCAATGCATTCAATTACCTCAAGTATAGGACAAGTTGGTGCCTAACTCATACATGGAGCTGGGCTGGACTGGCAAATGAAATTTATAAACTTCACCATAGATGATGGGACTATATCATCTACTGAAAAGGAGGGCAACAAGACCATTTAGAAGAGGGACTGCTGCCACCTTTGCTTCCAATACCTGTCTCCTGAAGCAGCAGTGTCATTCTTCTTAATGGCATGTTTGCCCCCCCCCCTCCTTTCCCACAGAAGACTGGAGGATGTTGAAGGCAATGCCAATATTCCTAACCCTTACAAGTCAGTTCTGTGGAAACAACAGTTCTCTAGGGTCCTTTCCAGTCAGGCAATAAGCACCATGGTTGGTGCATTCATCAGTTCTCTAGGGCAAGAAGAGAACCACATGTATCAAGTGGGCCAGAAGACTAATATTAGGTAGCTGCAATAACTGTACAGGTTGAAGACCAGGTTGGCAATGGGGATATTCCTCCACTCCCATCTCCCCCTGGCTGCACTACTGCATTTTGACATGCAGAAAAGAGATGTCACATCACTTCCAGCTGCTGTTCTGAACAATTTTTGGCCTCTGGGTTGGGGAGGGGGGGTCCTCAAAATTTTGAGGCAAGTATTTTGGATGGTTTTCAGAAAAAGAAGAAGACAAGACATAAACACTGGCATTAAAAAAAACATACACACACACAACCCTGGGGCTTTTGGGAGCCTAAGGATGGCATACAGCTCATGGACCATGCTTTACACATCCCTGCATTACAGTCTGAGCTAAATATTGTGGCACCTAGAAGATGCCCACTGATGCTCCTGGTCTCTTTGCCAAAAGCAGTAAGCAGCTGATTGGATGGTTGCACCTCATGTGTACATACAGGAAGTGGATAATTAGAAAAAGGGCTTTCTCAAGTTTGAATCCAGCTCTTACGTTTCACAAAATCCTTTAAGAAACCAAAATGCTTTCATTACTTACACACTTTCACTGGCAGGCAGAGCTCCATCATACCTAGGCCCAGAAGCAGACAAAAGGTCCTCCCTCCATCCCAACTGCCACTGTTCCGCCCTCGGTGGGAGAGTAGATCCCAAAATATCTGCTGCAATTAATCCCCTCCTTCACTGCCATTCCCTTTCCATGCATGTCATGTCTTATTTAGATTATAAGCCAGAGGGTAGGTAACTGTGAAATTAACCATTGGTTAGCTACTCTGAGAGCCTTTGTGGCTGAAGACAGGGATAAAAATAATCTAATTAATTAATTGATACTGATTAATCAATTAATTAATTAATACTAATTAATTAATGCTGATTGTATCAATTTAAGAGTCATGCTGTGACAGACAGAAGGCCTATCTAGTTCAGCATTCTGTTCAATCAAGTTGGGAAGCCCACAAGTAGATCAGGAAGGGAGTAGCATCCTCCAACTGGCATTTCCCAGAGGCATACTGTGTATCAAAGATAATACATAGTCATTGTAACCAATAGCCTTCAGTCGCCATATCTTCCATGAACTTGTCCAGTCCTTTCTAAAGTCCAACCAAGTTGGCAGCCATCACTATATCTTTTAGAAGCAAACTCCCTAGTGTATATACTTTCTACGAAAAGAAGTACTTCTTTTTTTTTCTCTTGTGAATCCCCCCACCCCCATTCTGCTCTATTAGAGGACTACAGATTTAGCATTATGTGAAAGAGCATTATGTCTTAGCATATCATGTATCTGTTTCATGATAACTGTTGATATTTTCAACAGATGCCACTCTCGATTGACATAAGATCAGTTTGAGCACAGACAGGTCTCATGAAAGTAAAGAGTTTTCTATGCATTCTTACCTTGCAAGTGGAAGCTATTAACATCTTCCTTTGGCAATTGCACTGACTCCCAAAGAGCACCCTGGGAAAAAAAAACCTTATATGAAGCCCATTTTCATCTGTTACTTAAGTATAGCCAAGAGCAAAGAGTCTGAGAATCTTTCAGTAGCATACCTAGTATATTTGACACCCAGTACAGATTATTTTTAATATCCTGCCTCCCCTATTCAACAGCCTTTTTTAGGCCTGGTGGAGCTGCTGGCTTGGTAAGAAAGAGAGGAGACTTGCTTTCCCACCTGGCCAGCAGAACCACCAGACCCAGAAGGCAGCCCCTTCCCACGACTCCCCTCTGAGATGTCACCCAGTGTGGTCTGTATTCCATGCATCTCTCTAATGATGCTTTGGGATTTGTTTTGTATTGTTTTACCTCAGGGTTTTCTAAGTAGAAGGAAATGCTTTCAGTTCCAAAATTGAAGTCAATCCAGAACTCCTCCAGTCTGTCATCAGGTGGTTTATTTAACTTGGAAAGAAAAGGGAACCATCAGCAAACATGTCTGCTTATGAGGAAGGAGGCAGAAGGGCAACAGCCTGTCCCTGTCCTATTTATTGATCTAGGGAATCCAAGAGGCAAACCAGACATTATACAGAAGCTTCATGGTACAAAGCACTGGTCACCCCTTTCAATGCAAAGTGCCCTCAGTTCATATATTCAACATTTCTTCTTCCACATCTCTCCATTTCACTGGAGAGTGTCTCCAAATAAATGCTTTCCCCCACACATTGTGTCCAGACTAGTGAGAAGCAGTATGTGGAAGACATACTAGCATTCAGCTTTACAATGTCACCATGTACATTTAAAATTACCTCATTTGTATCAGCATGAGCAGCTTTGCATGGAATTGAACAGACCCTGCAAAAGACAATTATTCCACCATGGGCTTTTTATAGAATCACAGAATCAAAGAATCATAGAGTTGGAAGAGACCACAAGGGCCATCCAGTCCAACCCCCTGCCATGCAAGAACTCACAATCAAAGCATCCCTGACAGATGGCCATCCAAATATAGGACTGAGTACATACACAGATTTCTGTAAGACCATCCCACCAGTGACGTGGATCCATGTCTGCATAGCAACTACTGCTACCTGGCTAAGCAATGCTCCCAGTACTGTCCTGGGTAGGATGCACTCATCCCCAGAACAAGATCACATACAGAGAGGCAGTTGAGGATGGGAAATTCTGGGTACTTCCCCCAGATGTCCACCCACGCAGATAGGCTCAAAGGTCAACTTTAGCAATATTTCTGTTTGATTGAGGTCCACCACACTGGTAAAAATTATGACCTGCACTCTCCTGACAATATCAAGAGTGAAGCAACCATGGGAATGGACAAGTGCAAATGTATGAGAACTGCCACTACACATACAAAGATGAGGCCACTAACTTTCTCTGCACATCTTGCAGGACATGTTGTTCTCTCATGACTTGAGAGTCTAATTAATATACAAGTGTTGCTGCAGACACCACTGTGACATAAAGCAAGACTGAACATGAGAAATGGCAATTTATCCTAGACAAGCATTTCTAGCTGAAGAATTTTCAGTGAGGTCAGCACCAGTTCATGTAAACATAGCCAGTCATGGAAAATAAGGCAAGCCCGCATCTCATTCCATGCCCCATCAACAATTCACACTTCATTAAGAGGGGTAACTTCTTTTCCAAGCTGCTAAGGTTATAGCATAAGCTGTGAGATAAGTGACAGATTGTCAATATGGTTCCTTCCTACACAGGAACTCCAGTGGGGCAGAGAACCTGAAAAGGGTATTTGAACTGCTTCAGAGTTCTAGTCCAAGAAGGTAGTTTTCCAAGCTCTGCAACACCAGCACAGAAAGGGCATTTTCATATGAGTCCCAGCTTCCAGCACTACATTTGGAAAGAGCTACACAGCAATGACTGATTATACTATCATCAAACATGCTTTAATGTCACTAAAATCATATAAAATCAATTATTTGAACAATGTAAGGGACAATTTCTTTACTCCACTTGAATAAGCAAGCCACTTACTTCTTCACTCACAAGACAGTGTGTTCATTTTTGATATTTAGATACTGATCAAAGGGAACACTTGGGTGTATGTTAAGTTATTTTAACTAAAAAAATAATTCATTTTATATCTGTGATATCCATTTATTTTCAAAAGAGAGAAATAATGTAAAGTTATGTAAGCTGAAAATATAGTTAAGTTGAACATCTCTGAAATTAGTTAAAAACAAACAATTACTAACTGACAGGCCTCATTATTGAGAAGTCCAACACAGAAAGGAGCTGTAGGATATTAATTCAGAGGAAGTAACTAGCAAAGCCACTTCTGAATCTTCCTTGCCTAAGAAAACCCTATGAACCCCCATAAATTGACAGGTGTCGTGAAGACACACAAACATATACACATGAACACTTCTGCTATTACATGATATTCTGGTTTAGCAGACCTATCCTCCTTGCTTGGTCCTATACTCCTATGGGGCCATGCCTGTATGTTTCCCATAGGAAAAAACTCCCTTTCTCCAGTAGTAGTAGTTGCTATTGTTGTTGTTATTATTATTTTTGAAAAAGAACACAAAAGCAAGGAAGTAAGACAAGCTTTCTGTCCAATCAGTGAAAGGCCATCTGTGATCAAGGTGAGACAAAACCTGCAAAAACTTGGGTGGAACAGCTTTATGACAAGGCCTTACCTCCTTTTATCCCCAAGTCTTTCATTCAGTTCATTAAGAAATTTCCGACCGTCCTGCAAAGGAGAGAGAAAAATAGAATGGGCTCTTTCAAAAGTCCTCCTGTACTGTTTTAAAAAATAAAACCACACTTCTGCCTAACAAAATCCATGGAAACATATATTACTAAACATAAACTGAGCCTCTGCTTAGTTTTACAAATCAACACAAACTCAGAACACCTGTTCAATGAAGATGTGCTTTACGGTCAACCAGCACTATTTGATTCTTAGCCTTTCCTCCCTGACATTGTACAAAAACAAACAAAGCCTTTACCGTATCAAAGTCTCTGTTCTTTATTTCTTTAAAAGCCTTTGTAATGTGTTGGTCTTCAAACCAATTGTGAACGAGGTTATCTCTCCACTGTTTTTTCAATGTCACCTTGCATATGGCCTCCAAAACAGCCATCTGGATGTCATAGTCTCCAAGACAGAGAAGAAAGATATTATTTTCAAAATATTAGTGTTCAGTGCCCATTCTAATACTCAAAGAGTCTTTTCCAAGCAATGAGAAATTTATTTGCTTCCCAGCACTACTTTCTCTGGACTCCCCCAGATCCCACTAGGCAGTATTCTCTGACTTTGAGGCTATCAGGTTTTATTTGGAATAAGTTTTCATGGACCATATTCCACTTCATGAGGCATCAATTAAAATGGGTACCTGTATTTCCTGCAATGGATTAATATGGTTTGCCACTTTTGAATGTCATGTGTTCTTCCTTTCTTCTTTATGTAAAACTCTTTGGTCACAACCCAACAAATGTTGTCATTATCAGCTTCTTAAACATCATGAAAATTAGTTGCACCTGGTATATCTAATTCCTTATTAATGCTAAAGTAGTAAGCACTTTATAGCACTAATCACTCCCACTTCCAGAATGCTGATTTCAGCCTTCAAAAGAACATGAGGCTGAAAATATGGTCATCATTCAGAAAGATCCACCAAACATTTATTTGTTGACAGCATTTCCAAAGAGACATTTCTACTTTCCAAAGTAACATAGCCAACATCCTTCAGCCATGAAAATAATTTTTATCAATTGATTCGTTTACCTAATGGTTTACCTAAAATTTAACCTTTCCATTGTACATACCAAAAATATGTACAAGTTTAAATATGAATAGCTTCATCTTGCATGGAAGGAAACATTCTCCACTCACTAGGGCAGGACTAGGACCTGAGCAATATGCAGGCTGACAACTGGCATGAAAATTGGTTTTAGTCCCAAAATGGGAAAAATCACATTGCCTTAAACAGTGAAGGCTTGGGTCTTCATTTTTAGATGAGGGGGGACTTTTGGTGGTGGGGGGGCAGCATTTTCCAAAAACCAGAACTGTCTTGAAATGCCCTTTCCAGTTTTTGGTTTGTTTTTTTTAAAAGGGATGTATAGCCCTTGTGCGGCATAGAGGTTTGAGTGTTTCACTACAGCTCTGGAGACCAGGGTTCAATTCCCATGGAAATCCACTGAGTGACCTTGGGCAAATCACATACTCTCAGCCTCAGGGGAAGGCAATGGCAAACCTCCTCTGAAAAAATCTTGCCAAGAAAACCCCATGACAGGTTTGCCTTAGAGTCACCATGAATCAGAAACGACTTGAAGACACACAACAACAAGATTTTTGGGGCCTGGTGAGCCTGAAATGTGTGTGTGTGTGTGTGCGTGTGTGTGGACATGCACGTGTGCACACACACACACACACACACACACAGAGTCATTTTTCAAAATTCACAGTCACATCCAGACAACAAACATGCATCTCAGACACACCCAAAAACCCAGCTCTGCAAATCTTTCCCCAAAATATTGCTAGACTGCAGTGGGGAGAAATGTGGAAGGTAGAATTCTGAACCACTGTTCTACACAGAAGCTTTTTCATATGCCTAAATTTTAACAAAGAGGTTTGTCTTACCACCAACTTCCAGAAGTGTTCTTGCAAATTCTTTCCTGAAATAAAATAACCCATAAAAAACTTTATGACTCAAGAGAAAGAAAAAAAGAACAACGTATGACAGAGTACTATAAGGCAGAAACATAAATTTCAAAATTTTGAATTTTTTTTTTGAAAATTTTGATTTAGTTCAAATCAACAAAAGCTCATGCTAACAATTTCTTTTTTTTCCCTGTTAGTCTCAAAGATGCTACAAGATCCCTTTGTATAATGATTTTCCAGACTAGGAGATGGCTATGTCTTTGAATAATAACAAAACAGAATGCCAAGACTGTTCCATATAATCTTTTAGGAGCAAAGTGACTATTTCCTGTCCTTCGTATTTTCATTACTTTAAATCTGAGTGAGAATAAAATATAGCTGATGTACAGAAAAATCAGAATTATTTTATCCAAATTTCCTCTGAGGTTTGCAAGCAGGTACTGCAGCCTCAGGAAAAAAAATAGGTCCTCCCTCCATCTGAATTGCTACCACCCTTGCCTTGGAGAGTGAGAAGCAGCAGAAGTATCTGTCAGATTTGATCCCCTTCCCCACTGCCATTCCCTTCTCCTTTTGTGTGATGTCTTTTTAGACTGTAAGCCTGAAGGCAGAGAACTGTCAAATTAACAATTTGTAAACTTCTCTGAGAGAACTTGTGATTGAAGAACAGGGTATAAATACTCTAAACCAGGTGTGCAGAACTTGTGGCCTGTGGGCCACTTGCTGCTCACCAAAGGATTTCAGGTGGCCTGCAAGGACTTCAGGGATCCTAGGCTCTAAAGGATGAGGAAGGTTGAATGAAGAGGGCCAGGAGGAAGGATGAATGAATGAATGAAGAGGGCCAGGCAGAGGAGGAAGAGGACAGAATGAATGAATGAATGAATGAATGAATGAATGAATCAGTTATAGCTTTACTTGGAAAGTGAGCTGTTAAAAACCTATCTGCAACCCAAAGAAATTTAGCCTGTTTTAATTTTGGCCCCTACCTACTGCCAAGTTGTGCAGGTCTGCTCTAAATATATAAAGAAATAAATGTATCTGGGATGGAGTCACTGGGCAGACTTGGTTTCCTGACAGGTAATAAAGTTTTGGGCTGATTGTGAGGGAGGGGCTGCCAGGGAAGAAGTAGATATAAAACGGAGGACTGAGTAACTGTCAAGAGAGTTTTAAGGGAATTTTAAGAGAGTTGAGAGTTGAAGGGAGGCAAGGGAAGGTTTGAGTTTGAGGGAGGTTCTTGAGTAAGAGTTCTAGGGTCAGACAGAGAATCTGGATGGGACTAGAAAAAGTCAGAGCGGTATTCTGACAAGCCAGTAGAATAACTGGAGAAAGAGACAAAGGGTCTCAATACAGTCAGATAAAGATACTTACTGGGAGAGAAAATGTATTGGAGATTGTAAAGAGGAAACTGTGAAATGCCTTGCAACTGTTATATTAATATAACTATACTTGGGTAGAACAGTGTAAACTATTCTTTAATTTCAAGGTCCTTATAGCTTTTCTTGCAGAATACTGTGAACTATTCTACCTAAGCTACATTCTTAACAACTGTTATTCAATAAAATTACTGTTTATTTGTAACAGCAGAAGCATCTGCCTGAGTAAATTCTAGGCTATACAAGCACAGCAAACATGCTACCTAAGATATTAAACTTATGAGATGAAGCCATTGGGGACCCCAGTCCTTATACATTCAGGGAAAGTGTATGTGGAAGCAGGGTAGGTGTCATTGACGAGGGGCTTTCTATAGGGGAGAGGTAAAAGATAACCTCAAAACATATAAGGAAGGTCACGTCACAGTATCCAACAGTGGTTTTGAGAAAACAGAAAGTATCCCCACTACCTGATTCTTTCTGATTCCTCCTCATATCCACAGAAAAACTGCTTTTCAAGGCTTTAGGACTCTCTTGCACAAGATGGGAAAGGGCATGAAGACCTCACTTTAGGGATATGGCAAAAATGAAGCACTCCATCTAGCACATGTGGAGGAATGTTTCAGCAGCACAAAACCACCATTGGAAGCAGTGCCTGATCTTTTGCTGTTCCTTCCTTTTATTAAATCAATGCAAAACTTGCAGTGAGATTGGAGACAAAATACACATCCTGATAGCTAATAGCAAAGGTCCAGAGGGCATGGTTCCTCATATTATAAATCAACTTACAAAAGCAGGCACATTTCTTCAGACACAGACAACTTCTTTTTCTCTTCTGGTGGAGCATTATCTAACAGAAAGTTTAAGGTCCTTATAGCCTTTTTTGCAGATATTGAAAGCCATACAAAAAAAGAGAAAAAGGCAGAAAAATAAGCCATGAACATGCAGCCATTATTTTACTTTGCAAACCTTTCCCCACAAAAATCTTTGTTTGAAACTAACCTCCTGCCGAAGGGAACAGTTCACATTGCATTCAGTAGCTAGGTGTCCCAAATATGGTAAGAATCTAGCAACTGCTTTGTTCCTATGAGATGTGAATGGAGGGGGCAGAAAGAGAAAGATAGCTATTATCAAGTAGAAAAGTGACAAGATTTAACAGTGATCTTTCTCTTACTGGATCTGCAGCAGTTCCAAATCAGCCAAAATGTAATGCTGTACAAGATTCTTGGCTTTTGCTCCCCCATGTTAAAAAGATTCTTCAGTTTTAAATATTTATGTATGTTTCTACAGATGTTGGCAAATTAAAGGTTTGTTAACTGATTCAATTATATATGTGTTAATTATACATTTGTTTCAGTATATTTTTGTATATTATTAAAACATGTGTGGCTTTCGAGACAGTGAAATCAGTACCACGTTACAACTGTAGGAAAACCCCTCATTCATTTTTTGCCATTACTTTGGTTCTGATGTATGTGACAAAAGTGTCCTCATCTCCCAGGCTTATTGATTAATTGAAGGGTGGTTGCAAGAATCAACTGGAGCTTTGCTTCATTATCTAACTGTTAAATCCAAGCCTGTAGCCTTATTTTCTTTTGTTTTGTTTTCTCCTTTTCTCAAAGCAACTTACAAAGTAAGCTCAAGAATAAGTAGAATCTTATGTATCTTTATCCGGAAAGAAGCCTGACTGTGTAAGACTACAATCACACAAACCTGTCCATTAAGCAACCAATAACACCATACTTAAAATTATCAGAGAGTTAAACAAGGTATTTAGCGACTGACCTTCAGAGTTTCTTCTGCTAATAATCTGAAAACAAGGTGGTGGGAGGGGGGGAGGGGAAGGAAGCAACATGAAGTTATCCATAATAATACTTTCTATTCCTCTGTCTGCATGCATACACATGACACACATGCTAAGAAAACATTCAAACTTCCTCCATGTTATTTAAAACATGCTGAGCCGTAAAGGAACTATTTTCTCTTCTGTAACAAAGGGATTTTACTGCAAATTTAAGACTTACTATAAGTTACAATTAAGCATTTATAGGCTACGTTTGAAGTTTTTCTAGGATTTCACATGCATTGTCTACACCCTTGTTTTCTTAAGCATTCTTAAAACTTCTACTTGAATGTTTCTTAAGCTATCTAAGGTGGGAAACCAGCACTGTTTTTTTCTCCAAGTTAAGTACTGGTACTATATTTATGCCCTCTGGCTGCAACTGTTTCCCTCTTTCCAAGAAAATCCAGGGAACAGCAGCTGATAAATCATGAATCAGTACCAGTCCATGGACCAGCACTTTGAATATTACTGATCTACTTAGTGATGATCCAAGGCTGGTTCATACGTATTTACAGCAACATGAAAATAGCTTCCACATGGCTTATTTCTTCAATTTCTCTTCAACTGCAGCTCCACACTGCACTGAGTAAATCAACTTTCAAGGGTGACTATGTATGTATCAGCCACATGTTTGCTATAAGATCACAACACAATCCCAAGTTTCTACTGTATTTCCATACACTTACCAGAGCTGTTTCAAAGAAGTCTTTAACAAGATTTACCAAGAATTCATTCTCTTTTGGTTCTATCAGGCTTAGGAATTCTCTTGTCCTTTCAAACCAAGTGACCATGTAAAAGCAAAACGCATACAAGGTAAGTCAAATGAACACCTGACAGCTAATTCTGTGTCAAAATGCAGTCATAAAAAGACAACTATAAGTATGGAAGTATATAGAGACCACAGTAAGGTTTTTATGGGCAGGAGAAAAGGAACAAGAGGAAGATTTTTTCCTCTTTTTTCTTTCTTTTTCCACTTCTGCCAGCAGCAACTGGAGCTCCTGAATTGTTAGGCAAAGGAGGAGGAACCTTAGCAAGCACTGCACAAACACATGCTTGGTGAATGAGGAATCAACTTTACTGATAACAATAGCCATGGCTATAATCTAATAGTAAATTACTACTAGCCCTGTCTCTGCTATCACCACTATTTCTTGGCACTTAAAATTAAAACCTAGAGTTTAGCATACCACTCAGCCACTGCCACCCATAATTCCTAGCTCTTTTAAGTCTGTTCTGTGGACAGTTACTGCAACTTCATTGCTTAAGCCATCCATTATTGTAGGTTTGCATGGGCTGAGCTCTAGAACAGCCAACTGAAGAAAACAGAATACTGATCTCCTCGTGACTCCCCGCTTTTGGTTGTTCCCTTGCCTTGAGAAAGAAAAGATCGATCCCATAGGACATGCACCCTCACAGCTCAACAAACTAGAGGTGGACACACATTAACTTGAGAGACCAAATCCCACCTTTTCATCTTGGATCTCAGCCTCAAGGAAAGCAAGTTAGTCAGAATATGCTTAATGAACCCAAATAACACCATGGCCAGTTATGGATCCTGAGTCTACCTGATCCTAGTCTCAAACGGTACTCACTAGGCAAAGGTAGCCTTCCAGATGTTTTGACCTTCAACTCCCTTATTCCCACTTACCACATCCAATGGTAAGCGACTGTGAGAGAACTGTAGATCAATGTTTCCCCTAGTCATTGATCTTTTGTCACTGATGACTGCCTATAGTCCTGTCTGGACATACCAGCAACTACAGAGGCAGATGATGGTAGAAGCTTTGCTATGGTATCCTCACTCACAATGGAGTTTATCAGATGGGAGGAATTTCTCTTTATTTCGAATGGAGCCAATTGGAGCCAATTCGAATTCATGTGAATTCACTAGTTTAGCGAATTTACGTGAATACTAATTGTGTTTGGAATGCATTCAGAATTACTTCCCATTACCCAAAAATGACTGCCCATTGCCTGAAATTGTGTGAGCTGCTTTAATACGAAATAACGTAAAACCCATGATTGCGTTCAGAATGACTTCCCTTTTGCCTGAAATTGCATGAGATACTTTAATATGCAATAACGTGAAACCCCATGATTGTGTTCGGATTGCCATTAGATTATACTTCCAATTTCTGTTGTCTGATAAACTCTCACTTTAATGCAGGGATGGACAAATGTGAGAACCAATCTTCTGCCCTGAGGATGGCACAGAATGTCAACTCCCCCCCTCCCAAAAAAAAAAAAAAAAAACCAACACCAGAACAAAACAAATCCTAAAAATAAAAATGAGAAACAAAACTGGAAGTGGCCAGAAGTCTGTATTTCTTTTCTTGTACCATTCCAGGTAGCTGCTCTACAAGCTATTTAAGCTGTTTCTGGAAGCTTCCAAGTTCACCTTCCTTGGCCAGACAAAAGGTCTGTAAGGATCAAGGGTTTTAAGAACATCCCTTCCTTTATGGAATAAAAAAGAGAGTTGCCATCTACATAGAGACATTCTTGCATTTTTGTAATTTAGTGCAATAATACAAAGTCAAGAGACAAAGTTTGGGCAATCAACTGATGGGTATGCCAACCCAGGCACAGTGATTTCTGTTTCTGATTTAAAATTGAATTTGTTTACTGGCTTGTAAACTTTATACCAGGTAAGTCTCCTTTGGCCACTGGACATGCAGGTACTATGTGGCCAGAACTTAACTTTCTTCCTTATCCAGCAATTTTTTACTTGGGCTACTGATTCTCTGTGACAATTCACTCAGACTCATAGATATGGGAGAAAAGGGTGGACAAGGTTTTCTGCAGATTTGATATGATTTATTTGTTCAAATTTATAAAACACTGAATAAACATATCACATATCTTCTTTCCATATAACCAAATAACCCTATAAAGGGGGAGGAAATGAAACCTAAACTCTTTGTTCATAGGTTAGGACAAATTCCTTGCATTTTTAACAAGATTTTGGAATCCAAGTTGAAACCAAAGTATACTGAAATAAGGAATAACGAGAAATAAAGCTGTTTTCATATTACATAATTATCAGCTGTTTCACAAAATCAGTTCTGCTTCAGATATCACAGATCAGTTAACACAACATTCATGTATGGAACTACTTATCTTTGGTATCAATCCTTGCTGAAGAAACAGATTTACACCTTCTTGAGGGTTGCTTCTACAGAACAACCAAATGCATTTCAGCAGCAGGGAAACATTTGAGAACTCATTTTTGTCTAATTCCTAGGAGGAAAAAAATCCCCACACATTACTCCCCTGAACAAACAATTTCATATATTTAATTTTGAGATTTGAATTGGGGGTTGGAATTCTGCAAACGTTGAACTGCAACTCCCAACATTCCTCATGCAAGCTAGGGCTGTCTGCTGGGGAACCATCTGTAGGGTGGACCATGGGATTTCAGCCAGAAGTGGAAACTACTAGTCCCAACTAGAATTAACTAAACCAAGAGGCCAACTATAGTTTGAACTGGATTTAAACCTCAGAGATTAAGCAACAGAAAGTTTCCTACTTGCCTTTTTAAGAAGTTTGTCCAGTTGGTTTAACAGCTGCTTATTAAACTTCTGAGGAGGATACTTATTGCTTTCTTGTACCATTTCTTTTATTTTCTGAAATCCCTTTCCCATAAAGGCATCATTTAATAATGATGCTAGCTAAAATAAAACACGAAAAAGCAACACGTTAGAATTAGCCTTTGGTTACTCATGGATTAGATTTCTAATTGTAAATTTTCACCTCTAATTATTTTGTGGTGATTTCATAAACACCATTTATGTATTTTAAAAGTCCTGCGCCTCCAGTAATTGTGCCATAGAACATAAGAATGAACATACCAACATATTAACTCTTTATCCATAATGACCATACAACTGGCCTGGGTCAAAAACTCTGACTATAAAACTCTGCTGTTATTTGTGACTCTTATCTATCTTCCCTTAGAGCTAAATCTTGATTCCAAATTGCATACCCCAAATATGTCACCAGAATGCCATTTGTCTTAATCACTGGAAACAACTTCTTGGTATTTACCCATGAATTTTTGCTTTACACATGAATTTTTCCTAACAAATTTTACTTCCATTATGGGGAAAGTGTATACATACATGTGAAGCACACATAGTATTGTTTCATTGTGCAATGAGCAGCAGCATGTTCAGCTTTCAATGAATTATCAAAGCTAACTGCCTCCATAAAGGAAATATTCAACCCTTTTACTGTATTTTATTGCATGAGCTTTATTTTTTACTGTTTTGATGCTGCTCTTCTTGTTCTTTACTATAGTTTAGACTGAACACTATTTGCCCAAACCTTTTCCCCCTTTTAAAAACTATACTTTTTAATAGTAATAAAAACTTATTTCCCATTAAACGTTTGCCCAAACCTTTTCCCCTTTTGAAAACTATAGTTTTTAATAGTAATAAAAACTATTGATTAAAATTAAAAATCTTCCAGCTAGCATGGCCCTTATGGATTTTCTGAGTGGCCCTTCAAAATAATAATTTTCCTAGCTATGTGTGTTACACAGTTTGGTGTATTGTAAGCCACCTTCAATGCTCCAGGGAGTGGAAAAGCAAAAATAAAATATATATTTTTAAAATAATAAAACTGCACTACAATTCCCAGGAACTACTTGAAGGCACACAAAAACAACAACAACAATTCCCAGACTTGCCTCATCATAGGAATGCAAAAATATTCTCAAATGATCTTACCCTCAAGAAGAAAAGAGCGCACGAAGACACCCTATTGAGAAAATGCTCAACCAACTGCATTGTTGTAATCTGGGGCATTTTTCAAAAAATGTTTGTAAGAGATATGCACAAAAATATACCGTATCTACTATAACACTAGCAATAGCAATATTATGTACATTTATAGACCACTTATCAGTGCACTTAAACACTCCCTAACCGGTTTACAAAGTATAAGCTCATTGCCTACAACAAGCTGGGTACTCATTTTAGGATGCAAGCCTGAGTTGAGCTTGAGCCCTTGGCTGGTACTGAACTCGCAACCTTGTGGTTTGTGAGTGAGTGGCTGCAGTACAGGCATTTAACCACTGCGCCACAAAATACTGTGTTTTGTGCAGAGTACAGTGGGCCCTTGTTATCCGCTGGGGTTTGGTTCCAGGACCCTCCATGGAATAACAACATCCATGTATGCTCAAGTCCCATTAAATATAATGGCACAACAAAATGGTGTCCCATATATAAAATGGAAAATCAAGGTTTGCTATTTGGAATTTAAACTTTTGGGGAATATTTTAAAGCCATGCATGCTCACATCCGTGGATAAAAAAATCCGTGGATAAGGAGGGCCAACTGTACATGGTTTTCTGAGGGGGGAGGGATAGAAATTAGGATTTGCATAAAAACAAGTTTTTCCCAAACAAGAGAGGGGTTTGTTTGGGTTTTTCCCCCCAAAACCTTTTTCCCTTTTGGCATCAAAAGTCACAGTCATCTTCATGTCAAAATCCTCACAGTCCCCAAAATACAGAAAAATGGGAGGCCAGGAGAGAAGAATCTCTAAATGTAACGGCACTGGCTGTGATATTCACTAGACAATTTATTGTGCATTGTGGAAGAATGGTTTGAGTGCTGGACTATGATTCTGGAGACCAGGGTTCAAATCCACGAGGTGACCTTGGGCAAGTCACACTCTCTCAGCCTCAGAGGATGGCAACGACAAAACCCCTCTGAAGAAACCTGCCAAGAAAACCAGCTTTGCCTTAGGGCCACTGACTTGAAAGCACACAACAACAACAACAACAACAACATTTACATAGTATTCAGTTCTGTCAGAGATGTCCTCCTCCTCTTCTCTACTTTCTTCTTCCTTCAGGCAAGAAAAAGAAAAGGAAAGAAAAAAGAAGGGGAGGTGAAATGCTTGATTTCAGTGCTGAAATCCCAACCATTTTATGTATCAGTACAAGTATTTTCAATATTACTGATGTAATGCACAACTCACCTACTAATGTAATGCACAACAGGTTTTCTTTTTTTAAAAAATTACTTTAAAATTATTTAAAACATTAACCCAAACATGACTTAAGAACAAATGAAGAACAGTTGGAAAAGCCAAGCCGAAAAGCAATTTTTCTCCCTAAAAAATGAGAGAGAAAAATAACAAATTTACATAGAAACAGGCAGTTATATACAAATAGGTAAAAAGGGGGGTAAAAACATTTTGTCAATTCACTAAAAGTAATGTTAAAGGCAGAGGGTAAGGTGGCCAGGTGGTCCACCTTTTCCAGGACAAGTCTAGTTACATTCTTTCTAAAGGGTCCTCCATTTGGAGCCTAAGCCTGGATTGACAGAGAGGGGTGTTTGGAGCTTTTCTTGGGTCATGTTGTCCCCCATATTTTTCCTTTCCCCCATTTTGCAGGGCCTTGCCCTCCTTTGAAGAGGAGGAGGAGGACCTCTGGTGCCCTTGCCCTGATGGAGCTCCAAAATGGACACAACAAACAACAAGCTCCCTCAGCATGCAACCAGCAGGCTGCCCTCCCTCAATGGGAAGAAAGGCACAGCCCAGCCCTGCAAAGGAGGCAAACCTGCCTGAGACATAATGGTGGGCTCCCAATTCCCTGCTGGAAAAGCCAGGGCTGGAGGAGAAGGAAGGGACTGAGGTGGCTGCCTAGTCCTCCTCCTCCTCCTCCTCTCCTCCTCCTCCTCCTCCTCAGGTGCAACCTGGAGGAGAGTAATGAGAGTAAGGAAGGAAGGAAAACAGGCAGCTGGGAGGAGGAGGACTAGGCCAACAACACACCCAGCAGCACCCAGCTCCTCCTCAGCTCCAGCCCCAAACCACACACACACAGTTGTGTATATATTTGGAGTATATATATATATATATATACACACACACACATTATATATATATATATATATACTTTGTGCGTGTGTGTATAAACACACACACACATCTATATGTGTGTGTGTTATTGTGTGCCTTCACGTTGTGTATATTTTTTGAGTATATATATATATAATGTGAATGTGAATATATATATATATATATTCACTTTGTGTGTGTATAAACGACACACACACACACACACACATATATACACACCTGGATACACACACGTGTCTGTATCTATATATGTGTGTGTTATTGTGTGCCTTCAATGTACAAACACACATACACACAAAAAAGTGAATATATATGTGTATGTGAATATATATATATATATAAATATGTGTTTGTGTGTGAATATATATAATATATGATGTGAATATATATATATATATATACTCACTCAAAAAAGTGAGTATGTATATTCACTCTTTTGTTGTTGTGTGTCTTTTGTTGTTGTTGTGAGCCTTTAAGCCGTGTGTGTGTGTGTGTGTGTGTATGTTTGTGTGTGTCATACACACACACACACACACACAAGTGAATATATATATATATATATGAATATATATGACAAGGGGGCATCAATGGAGAGGGAATATATATATATTCACTATATATATATATATATATATATACATATATATTTGAGTGTGTATACTCAAAAAAGGGAGTAGACCAGTCCGCAACATAATTATAGCTAATGCTCTATCCATGTAAGGCCACCCTTTAAAGATACTGTGTGATATATACATATGTATGTATACTTTCCAGAAGTCCTGAACCAATTGTCCAGTTGGAGCAGAGAAGATGAAACTGTTTGTGGGTCGCAATTCAAATGGGTGTGTGTTGTGTGGCATGTTTTGTGGTTTGAGAATTGGACGAAGAGTCTCTGGAGACCGGAGTTCGAATCCTCACTCAACCAGGGAAACCCACTGGGTGACCTTGGGCAAGTCACACTTTCTCAGCCTCAGAGGAAGGCAAAGGCAAACCCTCTCTGAACAAATCCTGCTGAGAAAACCCCATGGTAAGGGCGCTGGAAAATTTGAAAATACACAACAACTACCTGTTCCTTTCCCTTAAATTGGGAAACAAGGCTAGATAACTCCAGAAGGACTTACTTCTGAGCAAAAGCACTGAGGGTGTCTGCCTTCTTGGACAACTCACACTTAGGGACATTTCCACACTGCATAGTTGTTTTACTTTTCACTTGATTTCACTTCAACTGCCTTGGTTTTGTCCTAATCCAAACCTGGGATTTGCACTCTCCCAGCCTCAGAGGGTGGCAATGGCAAACCCCTTTCTGTAGAAACCTGCCAAGAAAACCCCTTGATAGGTTCACCATAAATTGGAAACAACTTGAAAGCACACAACAACAACAAATCGAGAGAGGGAGTATCTGGAGGCTATAGAGAGGAAGAGGTTGCTGTTTTTGTTGGTCCCTTGGGCCTCTGCTTCCTTGATGCTCTTTGCAGGACTGAGGCCTTGATTCAGTAGGTACAGCTCTCCATCCAGACCAGCTTTGCTTTGCCTGTCTGGGGCATAAAAACAAGACTCTTGTGGAGCCAAGTGTACCAATGACATGGACTGTCCTTTTACCCAAGAGAAATAAGAGTTTTGTTACCTGCTTTGTCCATTGGCCTATCTATATATTGTACTGGTGGGCCCAATACAGGAAGGATGTGTTTTCCAGAAGCACAGATCCAGGGAGCACCCATCAGGGCAAAGGAAGATCTGGAGGGAGGAGACGATGAAAATACCAAGGGAGAGGGGAGCATAAGAGGGTGCTTCTTGCCCCCAAACTCCAGCTGAAATAGCACAGTAAGTCTTGTTGACAGCCGCCCCAGTTAATAATGCTGCTGCTGGGTGCCAGGTCAGCAAATGGCAAAGCCAGTGCCATTCCGGATTGGATTCTGGATCGAGTGTGCTGACCTGGCTTGTATTACAGAGGCCTAGTTGAATGAAGCTGAGGGGTGGTGGGAGTGGGTCTGGGTGATCTGTCTCAGTTCTCTCCACCAGGTTTTTCCCTACAGCTGCAACAGGCAAGACCTAGTGGGTGGAGAGGTGGAGTTGCAGTGGTCCATCATAATCCCATCTCTCTGAGCAGATGCCCTCTTCCTCAGTCTGCATGTTTTGAGTGGGCATACATAAAGATGGGTGGGTTGCCAGGACAGAATGGGGATTCTGTTGGTGTACTGTCCACCCCGCTGCTCAAAGGTCTCCTTTTCTGAAGTAAGTAGTATGCTGTTGGGGTTGGAGTCTGCACAGCTAGCGGTGATGGAGGACTTCACCATCCATGCCGAGACTGCCCTTTCAGGAGTGGCTCAGGACTTCATGGCCTCCATGAGAACCATGGGTCTGTCCCAAGGGGTATCTGGCCCCACTCCTGCTGCTGGGCCTTGTTTTCTGTGCTGGGTTGGGTGATGGTGATCTTGGAGTGAAGATACTCTCCTCAGTTCTTTTGTCATAAACAGATCATTATCTGGTCAGGTTTAGACTCATTGGGACTCAGAGCCTCTGCAGGAGTTGGTCTGCCCCAGGAGGCTGATGGATCAGAATGAAGGCATCATGACTTCAGCAAGTTTAAAAAGCAAAATGATAAAAGCTCAAAGCATGCCTTATTTTTTTAAAAAAGAAGAAAACATTTTATGCAAATTCTTCCTGCTTGTACAACAATGTCCAAAATCCACAAAGCAGTGATACCTTTATAGGACCAAGTAAAATGCACAAAATATAAGTTGCAAGCTTTCAAAGCTCCCCTGGCTTCTTCATCAGTCAAAGGTGTTAAAAATCATATGGGGTGGGAGGGATGATGATAATACTTACAGGGTTTGCTTTAACCTGTCAGGAATATAAATTAAGACAGCCAGTGTAGTGTAGTGCTTTCATTGATGGACTATGACTCTGGAGACCAGGGTTCAATTCTCCCTTGTCTATGCAAACCCACTGGGCGACCTTGGGAGAGCCACACATTCTGAGCCCCAAAAGCAATAAAACAACTTGAAGGCTCACAACAACAACAACATCAACAATTGCAAGTTAAAGCACACACCTACTGAGAACATGGGATACTATAGAAGTAACCTAACATGGCTCAGACATATAAACCCACTAGGTCAACTTGGGCAAGTCACACCCTCTCAGCCTCGGAGGATGGCAATGGCAAACCTCCTCTGAACCAGTCTTGCCAAGAAAACCCCATGATAGGTTCACCTTAGGGTCTACATAAGTCAGAAACTACTTGAAGACCCACAGCAACAATAACAAAACGTAGCATGGTCGTCTAAAAGGAGTGGCTCCTAAGACCATTAAGTCTGGGATCTCTGAAGTGTGTCCTATGGTTGAGCAAGAAGAATTGAGTCCTGCATCTTAGGTTTAGGACTGAAGAGGGGAGGTGGACCCATCCAAATCCACGTGGTTTTCGCCAGGTGGAGCTCAGGTAAGTGGGAGGGTGAAGGTTGGGGGCAGAAAAGGTGCCTTTCCCAGCAGGAGCAGTCCAGGAGGAGAGGCCGAGATGGAAAGAGCAGCTTCCGACTGATTTCAGCACCAAAGGAGGTGGACAGAGGCTGCAAGCACAGGGCAGAGAGAGGCAAGGCCCCCAACACTTGGCAAGGCCTTCCAAGGTGTAGCTTTCAACACAGAAGTAAGTCCCATTCAGCTCTGTGCCACTTTTGGGCTCTTTCTTTCTTTCTTTCTTTCTTCTTGCTTTCTTCAACTTACTCTGGTTGTTTTCTTTCTGCAATAGAAATAAGGAAGCAGTGAAAGTATGGGTACTAGTATATGCCTTGCACCCAGATCTTGCCTTTCTTTCAATGATCTGGATGTAAGACATATACTAGTACTAGTATATGTCTTGCATCCAGATATATACTAGTACAGTCTGACCTCCTTATCCATGGTTTCTTTTTCCATGGATTCAACCACCCGAAGCTCGGAAATATTCCAAAGAATATAAATTCCAAAAGCTTTGATTTTTGCCTTTTTATATAAGGGGCGCTGTTTTATTATGCCATTGTATTTAATTGGACTTGAGTATCCATGGATTTTGGTATCCACAGTCGATCCTGGAACCAAACCGCAGCGGATACCAAGGGCCGACTCTATATGTCTTACATTCAGATCTTGCCTTTCTTCCAATGATCTGAAGGCCATCTAAGTGGCTCTCTCTTGTTGTTGTGTGCCTTCAAGTCCTTTCTGACAAAGATTAAGTGGGCATTTGAATTTGCCTCCTTCATTGCCTTAACCACAAACCCACAAAAGCTGCTGGAAGTTGTTGGAGGGTGGGAAAGAATGGAGGCCAGTTCAGATCTCACATCAGCCACTCTGCTCTTAGTAAAAACTTACTTTTTTTCAGCCTCTGCTCTCCTTTCCTTTCTCTAGCTGCAGTACAAGCACAATTCTGTCCTACCTCACAGGGCTACCTGCAAATGTAATAACTGCCTGTGCAAGGGAGAGATCAAAGCCACTCCAGTTGGTTCCTAGAAAGTAGCATGTATGACTGCAACATGTGACCATTCTTGTACAAATTACATAATTGATCCTTACACGTTGGATATTGTGTGTGTCAACTCAGCACCATTACAATCTACAGCATCTAAAAAGGAAAGGAAAGGAAAGGAAAGGAAAGAAAGAAAGAAACACAGCCAGCCATTGTGCTGATGTACCTTAGGGACCACTTGATGAGGGAAAGTTTCAAAAAGTTTGTTTCCTATGCACTAATCATTGCACTGGAACTGGGGATATATTCTTATACAAACACAGCAATAAGTTTCTGGGGTGATCCACTTGGCTAGAAAAATGATCTAAGATATTTTTTTTCTCACTGAGATTTGTTTCTTTTGACAGCTAGATATAAAAGTGTTATTTCCATCTGGTGGGTAAGAAGGGGAAAGTGGATAGCTATCATATTTTGTGTTGTTCTTCTAGGTGCAGGGTGATAAGGAAACATGTCAAAGGACCCCTTTGAGAACTCTGACTACATCTGTTCCTTTGGGATGAAGCTAACGTGGGACATCAACGATCCCAAGTTACCACAGGTAGTGGGCAGGACAAGAGGTTTGGAAGTAAGGGAGAAATCTGACAAAGTTAAGCAGAGGCTGGATGGCCATCTGTCGGGGATGGTTTGATGGAGAGTTCCTGCATGGCAGGGAGTTGGACTGGATGGCCCTTGGGGTCTCTTCCAACTCTATGATTCTATGTTGTAGGCTAGTTTTCCAAGGTCCTATTCTATAAAGATAGGACAGTCTGTCAGTATCATTTTTGTTGTACTGTATTTTTGCAGGATTCCACAGGTAACCTCATCGCAAACTAGCTCTGTGTCTGGTTGAAAGTCTTTTTTCCCTTCCTGCATAGAAATATATGTATATTTTGATACATCTTGTTACTAAAATATGCATTTTTACATATTAATGTGTCTTTGTGCATATTTTTAATAGTTTGCATTGTTAGCAAACATCAGCTCTGTTCTGTAGTATTTGAGCATGCTTTACATCTCTGAGATGCATTGCCAGCTTCACAAATATATTTACTTATTGGGGAAGGTATGCTTCGTCTCATAACAAGTTACAGGAAGTGTGAAATCAATACTTTCACTGGGAATTTGAAACTAAGTAGAATTCTTTTCCATCCCTACTTTTTACACAGAGCTTTATAACACTAGCAAGATTCTGTAGGCAAACGGGATTTAAACGAGAGTTAAACTAGAGAAAACCAAGAAACGCCCAAAGTTTATCACATGGTGTTTCCTGGTTTTCTTTAGTTTAACTCTTGTTTAAATCCTGTTTCCCTGTGGGATATCGCTTGTGTGATAAAGCTCACAGCCAGGCAAAGCACACACTCAACTAAATTTATATCATTCAAATTATGTGATTGCAAGCTTCAGATTAATAATGGAATGGTATCCAGTCAACAGGCATTTGATGTCATCTTGCTGTTCTCATACTCCTTCCATTTTTAATATCTCCCTGAATAACTGTTCCTGTACAGGAGAAGGTAAGCATCCCTCCCACAAAAAGAAAAGGAAAAGATGACAAAATGACAGTGCAGTATGTACATGTACTTCCGGATGGAGTTGTATTTACTGTTCTTTTTGTTTACTATTCAACAACTGGTCCATTTTGGACAGAAGGTGTGGGGAAGGAGGTATAAAGCCACTGTATATTTTAAAATACCATTTAAAAAGGAAGTTGCCAAAATGAATGGGAAAATCATGTTTTTATCAGTCATAATAAGTATGTAAGAAAATGTCATTTGGGGACTGTGCAAATGGTCTCCACGAGTCCACAACACATTTCACTGATTTAATCTTGGAAACTCCTTTTTGGATTACAGGTCTCCTAATCCTCCAATCAGCAAGAAGTATTGTGGTAGCTATAGTCTTGACCACAAGACTAAATACCCTAAAGACGTCAAATCCCATCTGATTTTGGAAGCCAAGCAGGGTCTGCTTGGATGGGAGACCATCAATCCATATCAAGTACTGTAGGCTATATTTCAGAGGAAGTAACTGGCAAAACATCTCTGAGCATTTTTTTGCCTAATAAAACCCTATGAAATTCATGTGGCTGCTTTAAGTCAATAGGCAACTTGAAGGTACATGCACGCATGTGCTTGCACATTAGTTTTATAGGATTTTCTTAGGCAAGAAACACTCAGTGGTTGTTTACTATTGCCTTCCTCTGCAATGCAATCTATAGCACCCGATATTCAATGGCAGTTCCCCTTCCAGGTACTAACCAGTCCTGGCCCTGCTTAGCTTCCAGAATCAATGGGATCTGGTGCCTCAAAAAGTAATAATATTTCTAAGAAGTGCAACAGTATAAAGACTTGGCATACCTTAGAAGTGTGTGTGTGTGTGTGTGTGAAGCTAACCCAGACAACTTCCTGGATTCCAACACAGATGTTACTAATATGAAGGGGCTATTTTGACCCATGTTCTGGGAATTCAGATATTGCATTATTCATTAACATCTCTCTTGCTGATATTGTGAAAGCTGAATTCCAAATTTGATTTGGCCTCCTTTAAAAAAAAAAAGACAAAAAGACAATGAGTTGCTGTTTGTCACCTTGCTGAAATATTAGTATGCTAATATAGTCTTCACCTATTTTCCTTTCCTTTTTTTGTCCATTCATTTGCCTTGGATGTCAGGAACCCAAGCACTTTGATTCTTTCCAGGAGTGGCCAGATGGCTATGTGCGGTTCATCTACTCCAGTGAGGATAAAAATGCACAGCGGCATCTTAGTGGCTGGGCCATGCGCAACACTAACAACCACAACTGCCAAATTCTCAAGAAGTCCTGCCTTGGTGTGGTGGTGTGTGCCAGGAACTGTACCCTTCTAGATGGGACCAAGCTGCAACTTCGCCCTGCTATATGCGATAAGGCTCGTCAAAAGCAGCAGAGTGAGAGCAATGGGATGGGAGAGAGGCTGCTTGGTGGTGGTCTGGTTCTGCTCTGAGAACCAGAGGATGCCACCTCAGATTTCCTTCTCTTTTTTTGCAAAGAGTTCAGTAAAGGAGGAAATTGAGCTCTAGATTCCACACATTAACTCTATTTTGGTATTGAAAGTAGAAGCCCTGAGATATGAACCCCAGAGGCTAAAGCTGGGAAGAGGAAATTTTGCACATTAGCAAATAATGCTTTTGAGATGGGATAACTTTTAGGGGTAATCCTATAAGTGTATGCCTAACTACATATGGTTCCATGGAAGAGTTTGTTCCTGATGGTTTGCCAGCATCTGTGGCTGGCATCTTCTCTGAACAAACTCTTCTAGAACATGGCTACATAGCCCGAACCCCCCCCCCACACACACACACACAAAGGATTGCTTTTGTCTACCAAATATTAAGTTGAATACCAAACATTAAACTGGAATATGAACCTCCTGTGAATCTTGCTGTGAATGTCAAACATGATACTTGAGTCAGCACTGTGAATCCTTATCTTCCATCTTGTTCAGCTAGCATACTTGGAATATGTTTAATCATTTTAAACAAAAGTCACAGGGTTGTTGTATATTATCCTTCTAATATCTTGCCTGGTAAAGTGATCTTATAGCCTAGCCTTTGTCTAATCTTCTGCATCTCTGGGGGCAAGCATATTACATTGTTAGAACAAGAAATCACATTCAAAACAACTGATTGATATCACAATGAGTGCTGCACAGAGAAGAAGTTGATGGCAGGTTCCATGGATGACACAGAATAAGATACATGATATTTGCAAATGTTTTAGAGTTATGAAAAGAGGTGTGTCATTTGGAGGTTCTGATTTTGTAATTCCCCACTTCAGAATCTACCTCCTTTGCTTTGTTTTCAGGATGACTTTTCAGAAAGGAGGATTCTTTCCATATGACGAACAGAATTACTTTTAAAAAGACCTTGCTCTGATTTCTTTGTGTTACAGAAAAGCATTGTCCAAACTGTAGTTCAGCTCTTGAGTTAATTCCTTGCCGAGGGCACAGCGGATACCCGGTGACTAATTTCTGGAGACATGATGACAAAGCAATATTTTTCCAGGTAAAGTATAAATGCAATGCATATTTTATTTTTATTTTTTTAAAAAGTGAACACTTTGTATTTTGTTGATAAAAAAGGGAATATACCAAAACATTGTTTACCTACAGAATGGGGATTATAATGAAAACATATGTTGGATTCTTTTCTTATGACAATCACCCATGGATATCCTTTTTTCTTTGCATTTGAGAAGGAAATAATTTCTATTGGGCTCATGCTTTCACACAACAATGGTCAGATTACAAATTTTGTAATTCAACATATCCTTGTTGCTTTCAAGGCTGGAGACCAAGTCATATAAGTAATTCTTCATGCCTAAGAGCCAGTGTAGTGTAGTGGTTTGAGTGCTGGACTAGGACTCTGGGAGACACAGTATTTAATAACACAAACCTTTCTAGTGAAGAAATTAAATGTTAACGGCTCTAGTCAATCTAAATTAGAGTCAATCTAAATTATACCTACCCACTCCAGGAAGGTCTGGATGGATAGCTCTATAATCGTACATGATAATAATTTTAAGAATAGTATTTGTGTCTGTATTTTAGGCCAAGGGACTGCATGACCATCCAAGACCAGAGAGTAAATCTGAGACAGAGGTCAGAAGAAGTGCCCTTAAAAAGCAATCACCATCTTCTCACTCATCACAGAAAAAAAGGCTTCTGGAGTTTCAGGTAAATATAGATCAGCAGCATCATTAGAAATGTTGTAGGAAATATCACATTTAAGTGTTTATGTGGGCCACTATGTTAATGCATAAATGTATGTAACAAATGCAAACTTGTAAAGTATATGCATGGAATGACAGTTTAGCATCCTACTAAATTAAGCAAGTGAGACCAGAAAACAAGAAAACAAACAAACAAACAAATATCAGAGATGCCAAGTTGACACAAACATTATTTCCAGATAAATTCAAGTAATTCAGAAAATAGCCAGTTTGGCTTGGACCACTTTAGAGGTCTAATTATAAACTGGAAATATAGATTTTCTTGCCACTTAGTGACTATCATTGGAAATCAACAAACAGCTATAGAATTGTTATGTCTGTCAGCATTAGATGAAAAGTACAGGCATAGAAGGCTCTTAGATAAGAATTACATATGCCAAATTTCAGTCAAAGTATTTGCGCTATATTACTTTAAAATAATAATAGCAATACAATTTAAAAAGAACTGTCAGCAATGTACTTTATTTTTTGGATAAGAGAAGGAGATGAGAGTTGCAAGAATAGGTGCATTTTCAGAGAGAATCAAGCCTGCCAGGTTTCAGATATAGAAATTTAGCAGATTTCTTGAAGTATTTTTTCAAGTTGCTAGTTTTAGGGGGTTTTATTCCAAAGAAAGCAGTACCTTGTCACATTTTTTTTCTTGGCAATTGTTACGAACATGAGATTCTCTCTCTCTCTCTCTCTCTCTCTCTCTCTCTGTGTGTGTGTGTGTGTGATAGTTAAGAAATCTGCTAAATTTCAGGAAAATGGGTTTAGAATTACAGATAGAAGGAGAGAGTTCAAATCTGTGAGAAAGGTTTACTTGACCCTGCCCCCATGTGGTTTGGAAAATGTAAGAAATATAGGAAATATAGGAAAATGGCATAAATCATAAAGGTGTCCCTAGGTATGAAATAAGTAATATTTCAGGCAGATAGGTACAAGAGCTATCTGAGGAATTAAAAAGAGTTTAAGACTTTTGTGTTCCGCTCAAATGAAGCCAAAGTACTGAATGTACCACAAGACAGATGTGTGTGATAGTTTTGGAGAATACAGTGGTAGAGACAAAGTTTTCAAATGTTTCCCGAGCAAGCACCAAATGTTACACCCTCCCACATCACATTGATTCCACCAAAAGAATTTAAACATTCCAGCTTTTTGGAGAAAGAACTGGCAAATAATACTGAATACTGGGTGTGTGTGTGTCCTGTCCTCACTGAAATAGGGAACATGTGGAAGAAACATTCACTGCAATTTCAAGCTAAGACTCCCAGTAACAAAACTGCACCCACTCAGTTCTCTCTCCCCCTCTGGTATTTAGATAAATGTTACTGTTTTTGGAAACTCACTATCACTGGAATTCATTTTGTGTCTTACACATGTGCAAGATCCCTTACAAAGTTTTTGGTGGAGCTTTTGGGCTATGTGGCCATGTTCTAGAAGAGTTCCTTTCTGACGTTTCGCCAGCATCTGTGTCTGGCATCTTCAGAGAATCATTCTCTGAAGATGCCAGCCACAGATGCTGGCGAAATGTCAGAAAGGAACTCTTCAAGAACATGGCCACATAGCCCGAAAGCTCCACAAAAAACTATGGATGCCGGCCATGAAAGCCTTTGACTCCACATCCCTTACAAAGGTGGTTGGATATTTTTGCCCAATGCGAAAAGGTCACATTCAGTTCAAGACTGCACTGGCAGAGTTTACCCATTGACCAGGAATGTGCAAGCATATTTGGCTGTGCATTTGATGTCTTGGTTCAGTGGTGCAACTTTGCCATTCTACACAAGGGTCATATAATTAATGCATAACTTGCTTGTGAAAATTTACACTGTGCATCTCTGATATGAGGTCTCAATTTATTTGTTTTGGTGCATCCATCCAAACTAATTGTGCTAAATATTGATTTAAAACTCTGCTTTGAGTGGTTCCCACTTCTATTTGAACATGACTCTGATCTGTCTGATTCAGAGTCCAGACCAGTGTTTGTGATTTTGCATAAAACAGAACACAAAAATATTTGTAAACTGTAATCAGTAACAATTAATATCTATATGCCTTAACATTGCACATGGAATTACTTCTAAATGCTTATTTATATTCTTTTCAGACAGGAACATGTCATGAGAATGCCAGTCACTTTCATTACATTCATCATCTGGCATGTGAAGAAGGAAAAGAAAAAATCAGCATAATCACTGATTCCAGCTTGCCACTTCTAGCTCAGCCACACCATTTATTTCAAAGTACAGAACCATACAATATTACATACGATGCTGCGAGCTTCCAAGAGAATGTGATGACACCACTCCAGAACTACACAAGCCCCAAAATCTGCACATCTAAACCAAGCCTTGGCTATGAGTGTACTTTTCCTGGCTATGTGGGTCCTAGCTTGTGCCCAACATTTCATAAAGATGTGATGAATATTCCAGTAGATCCTGACCATGTAGTGCTTAATGGACTCCAGTATCATGTAAATTCATTGAATGTCCATGAGAAGAACTCTGACGGCACCCATAAATATCATGGATTGAGACAAACCTTAGGAGAAACTAACTGTGGGGAAAGGATTAGCTATGGGCCATATGAAGTCAATGCTAGCCATCCCCATTATAGCGAAGAATATACTTGTAGATACAGTAGTCTTTCTTCCCTGGAGGTTCCAGCTTTACAAACTGTTATAACTACAACAACTAAGATGTCCCTTGAAGCCTACAAGCCTCCCGTGTTGAGGTATGTTGACAATGTGTACGATGTCAAAGATCTTCTGAGCTGTTCCATGGCAGAGAGCATTTCAGAAGACGTCTGTCCACAGATAAACTTTCAAGAAGACTGGGCAATGGGCAAATCAAATTTAACCGAGGAACACTTTCTGACTGCTAGTAAGGCTGCCCATGTAATACCGTTGGAAACCTGTCAGATCAGTCCTAACTTGGAGAAAAGTTATAATGCTTACGAAGAAGAGACATTTGGATATGAAAACACTGAATACTGAGACTCAGATGTGGCAATATTAGATATAATTTTCTATAGAAAACATAACAAAGAAAGGTTATTGACTAAGATATTATAAAAAAATTAAAATAGAAATCTATTGCAAGATTTGGTCAACACTGTGGCTCAGGTCATTAATTCTAAATGTGGTACTAGATGATGTTTTTAAAATCACCCAGCAGCAAAAGCATGGCAAATTCAAATTATTCCAGTGTGTAATATATAACACAACTGGAAGGTTCCATGAATTGGATCCCTGTGTTAGGCCTAGCTGAAGACATATCGATTTCAGTGAGTCCATTGGAAGTATGACTAAGTTTTGGTCCAACCTGTAATTTCTCAGGTTATTTTTTAAAATACACCCTTTTCAATATTTAACAGAAACAAAACAGCTAAACAGCCCAAAAAAAGTGAAATAAAAATCAAACAAAAAGTGTATTTTGTAATTGCAATAAATTTTGAACTACTCATCCAAATGTTAACTTTAGGACGAAACGAAGAAATGCATTAATGAAATTGAATATTGTTTTTTATTACCTTGACTACTTTACTGTGAGCACAGTATTTTTTTTATAGAAGGTAATTTATGATATTTTCTCTGAAATGATGAACATATCAATCAATTTTGCCTGTGCAAAATATAAAGCCATCCAAGATAAGGAACAGAAATACGCTATACGTATGGTAATACAATACTGTACACTTTAAACCGGGAATTAATTCCACTAAACTCAAAGGGGCTTACTTCTGAATAGGCGTGTGACTTCTTTGGTGCTTATAATACCTCTAAATAGGAGGCTGGTTTATCATATGTGATAAAATTAATAAAGTGGACTTATTTTTGTGCATTCCATAATACAGCAGGAATAGACTTTTTATTTTAACATAATGCTTATAAGGGTCTTTATTGAAATATTGAGCCAGGTGATACAGTGGTTAGATTCTAAAGTCTTTAGTTCAGTGGTGGGTAAAATGTAGCTCTGTAGCCAAACAAGGCTGTTTTTCTGGCTCAGGACCACCCCCCCCCCCCAAAGAAAAAGAAAAAAGGAAGAGGAGGAGGAGAAAGAGGAGGAGAGGAAGGGGAAAAGAAAAGAAAAATGGTGAATTGGCCCTCATGAGAGCATCAAAGAATATGTTTCAGACTTATGGTTACCCTAAGGTGAACCTATTACTGTATAAGCTTTTCTGAGACTGAGAGTGTGTTACTTAGTGGTTCAGTCATACAGTATTTGGTCAGCCTAACCTTCCTCAAAGGCATATACATTAATGTATGTTACTTACTGGTCCAGTCATATTTGGTCAGCCTTACCTTCCTCAAGGCATATACATTAAAGTACTACTTTTGACCTATAAAGCCCTATACAGCTTGGGTCCAAGCTATTTGAAGGATCATATCTCCCTGTACAGCCCCCCAGAGTCAGACATTCTTGTGTTGGCAGGCCTTTGCAAATTGATACGGTCCAGGAATGTTGTGTCATTTAAATTTTAAGGTTTATATTGCAGCATTTGATCTTAACTCATAACTGTTTTAATTTTTAAAATGGCTTAATTGTTTTTTCAATTTTATATTTATACATTTTAATGCTGTATGGGTTTTAAATTGTATTGTTTTAAATCTGCTGTTCACTTCCTTGAGTCCTTGGGAGAAAATAATAATAAAATAAAATAAAATAAATATAAGCTGATCAGATTTCTGAAACACACACACACATTTCTAGATTGCATTTTGGAGTAGCTAAATCAGTCAGATCTTCTGACCACTGAATGACAGATGATGAATGTTTTATTTTCCAAGTTTTGGGATGTAAGTCTTTTTGCCACAGTAAATGCATACAGGGTCTGAACACTTTGGCCCTCAATTGAATTCCTCATCACAGGAACCTAATTTAGAAGAACGTGTGTATCTATTATAAATGACAAGATTTTTCTAAAACAATATATACCTCCAACACAAAAGAACTAACCGCTGGAAACACCCACATCATATGCCATGAAGAAGCATTATCTACATTACATTGTCAACTTTTAGTTGTAGCAGTTTCTTTTTAAAAAGCATCATGGTGCCAGATACAGCTGAAACATCAATTTTGGTGGGACCAAATGTAGCTTTAGTTGTAAAGAGATTTTGGATATTGAAGGCAGGACAGTTTTCTATTGGTTAATTTGCACAGAACAATCCAACTTTTAGTTCTACTGAACTCTGCCTTTATTAACATCTGATTTAGTGCTTTGCTGCAGTCATTAATATAATAGATTTGTTGGTTTCAGCATCTTTGAGGATATGATGACACTTTAAACACAGCAAGGCTGACTAAAGCATTCAGAGCTGATGATCCATAGAGAGATGCCAAAAGGTGTTGCCATTGTAAATACTGTTATTGGTTGTTGGTATGTGCCTTTAAGTCGTTTCTGACTTATGGCATCCTTAAGGTAAACCCATCATGGGGTTTTCTTGGCAAGATTTGTCCAGAGGAGATAGCCATTGCCTTCTCCTGAGGCTGAGAGAGTGTGACTTGCCCAAGTTCACCCACTGGATTTCATGGCCAAGTGGGAATCAAACCCTAGTCTCCAGAGTTGTAGTCCAACACTCAAACCACTATACCACACTGGCTCTCAAATACTGTAAATACTTTAACAGCTCATAAGTAGATCACTGTACTGAAGATGACATAAATTCTTGGTCTAGATCAGTCATTTGATCCAAAGTATAAATCTGACAGTCAATCAATTTCTCATTAAAAGGGTTCCTCATTAAAAGGGCTGTCTAGCAGTTGTCAAATGAGGATTTTCCCATAGGACATGACCACATAGATCAAACTGTAATTTACAAGACCGTTTGCCAAACAAGCCTGGCACCAGAGACGGAAGGATCATTCAAATTATTCAACACTAGCTAATGTAGTGTTGATTCTCCTTCCTTCCCTCCCACAGTTGAAAAATGCAACTGAACATCATTGTTTTCAGACAGAACATGGATCCCAGAAGTAGATACTAAACTGAAATAGATTTAATAAAATGATTATAAAAAGCAGCAACCATTTTGGCTTTGAATGGGAATGATAAACACTACGCAATTGCACTTAAAGAGTTTCTAGGGATTGGGCATGGAATTCAGAGATTGGTGCTAAAGGCAGCAGCAGTTTTGTTTCAAGAAATTCCATGACACCAGTGTCAAATCTGTAGAGCCAAAGGTTTTCTTACTTCTCATCCACTAAGCAAAACTGATATAAAGTACACTAATGTACATATCTAGGAAAAAAAACACTTTTATTCTTTCTTGCTCCCTGAACATGGAAGATAATCTAGTGAAGGAAAACGAAGAGAATTAAAGCAATTTGACACCACTTTAACTGACATTACTCTACCCTACAGAATCTTGGGATTTGTAGTTTGGCAAGGTGCTCAACATGGTCTGTCAGAGAGCTCTGGTGCCTCACCATATTCCAAATCCCAGGATTCTGTAGGGTAGAGGCATGGCAGTTAAAGTAGTGTCAATGTGCTTTAATTCTGCTGTGTGGATATACCCAAGGAGACAGCATGCAGTAAGGGCATTCAAGGTATGATATTAAAAAGATTAAACCTTCGTGTTATAGCTACTTTATGTCACATGTTTATTAAATTGCTGGAAATGCATGCTGAAGTTGATTATTTTTAAAAATATATATATATTGTGTAGTTAGTGTAGGTCTGAACAAATGTGGGAGTCCAATAATGTAGACATGCCAATGTGAAACATGAGCAAGGGAGCAGGTGCATCAATGTTTTCCATTTCTCTTGCAGAAATGCAAACCATGTTGTTCTTCATGGACCTTTAGCTCTTGCCTATTATCTTTCATTTAGTTTCCAGTTCACAGCAAGAATGGGATACGTGACTGTTGTTTTGTCTCTAGGCCAAAATGATGTGCTAACTGATCTCTACATATTGTTCATTTTTCTGCTTTCAGGAACATTCCAGTTATGTATAAATAACAAGATATTGTTTCAAAGGTCAAGTGGGCATCTATAAAGCTAAGGAACCAGTCCCAAAGGGAAGAAATGATTAATGTAAGTAAACAGATGAAGAACAACATAGATGCATGCAAGTAAACTTGTATGCATAAGCATCAATGCACGAGTGTAGTGTTTACTTGCCTCTATATTTGATTGTCTTGATGGGAAATCTGTACCTAGGCTATGGTTAGAACAGAATATGGAGAAACAGAACAGTTCCCAATTGGCAAAGGGGTTAGGCAAGGGTGCATTTTATCACCCTACTTGTTCAACTTGTATGCAGAAAATATCATACAAAGAGCAGACTCGGATTCAGAAGGAGGAGTGAAAATAGGAGGAAGAAACATCAACAATCTAATATATGCAGATAACACCATACTATGTGGAAAAAATCGTGGAGCCATAACTATGGAAGGTCAAAGAAGAAAGTGAAAAAGCAAGCCTACTGCTAAACATAAAGAAAACAAAAATGACCATGGAAGATCTGCATAAATTCAGCCTCAATAATGAGGATATCATAATAGTTAAAGATTCCCCATACCTTGATCAGAAAGGAGACGATAATAATAATAATAATAATAATAATAATTATTATTATTATTATTATTATTTCTAGCCCACCCCTCTGAACAAGCAATCGGGGCGGGTTACAACAAGGTTAAAAAACAATACAAGTTAAAATATCCCATCCCATTCCCCAGCTCCCCCCCCCCTTAAAAAAGGATTAAGTCAAAGCAAAGTTAAAATAGCTAATTTAAACAATTAAAAATAAGCTAAAACAGCAACGAAAAGTTCCGACCCAGTGATCTTAGCTATATAGGGTGGAAACGCTGGAGAGAAGATGGAAACGCACAAGACTAGTCAAGAAATCAGAAGAAGACTAGGAATAGGAAGGGCAGCTATGAAAGAATTAGATAAGATCTTAAAGATGTACAACTGAGCACTAAAGTTAGAATTGTCCAAGCCATTTTATTTCCCATCACCATGTATGGATGTGAGAGCTGGATAGTGAAGAAATCAGATAGAAAGAAAAATTGAGATGAAGTGCTCGAGAAGACTGCTGAGAATATTGTGGACAGCCAAAACGACAAACTCTGCCTGGAAGCCAAGATGATCAAATTGAGGCTGTCGTACTTTGGTCACATCATGACAAGGCATGACTCATTAGATAAGACAATAATGCTAGGAAAGGTAGAAGGTAGTAGAAAGAGAGGAAGACCACATACCAGATGGATAGACTCGATCAGGGAGATCACGGGCCTGAAACTGAAGGACCTAAACAGAGCAGTGGAGGATGGAGGTTGGGGATGTCTCATTCATAGGGTCACCATGAGTCAGGGAAGACTTGAGGGCAGTTGACAACAAATGATATGCTTCTTGGAGAAATACTGACTGATTAATAATAATAATGATAATAATAATATTATTATTATAAATTATTTATACCCCACCCCTTTGAGATCAATCGGGGCGGCTAACAACAATCTCATAAGACATCTCATAAGTAAGCTACATTTTTTAAAAGGCTGGTACTCTATTTATTTGGGAGTAAGTGTAACGGAACTGAGCGATACTCACTTTTGAACAGGCAAAAGTGCAAATGATTGCACTGAAAGTGTACAACACTTAGGTTGTGATTCTAAAACACACTTGTAATACATACTTGGGAGTAAGGCCCACTGGGCACAGTAGAGTTTACTTCTGAGTAAGCATCCATAGGTTTCTGCTGTATTTATATACATTATCTGGAATCCAGTATATACTCATGAATTAAATTGATTTAAAACCAAGGTACGTGGCTGATAGAAAAGTTAAAACGCTTATGTGTCAATACTAGTGATGGTGCTGAAAAGGCTCAGAAAGTGGGGAAAAGGATAAAGGCTCTCATAATTTGTGTATGCCACAAATGCAATTGCTAGTCCAATTACAATAGACCAACTGAATTAATTATTAAATAGTGAATCAACATCTATGAACATCCCATTGTGTCAATGGACCTACTCTAATGGGGAATAATAATTCTCCACTGCATCTACACATACAGAGCAGCTTTGATTGGCCATTTAATTCTTGTATCATCAACATGTCAAATTCTTCTTTCCAGAAGTGGACAAAAGTATGGTGGATGGAATAGACAGGAAATCGCAAAAAAAAACTACCACCTGAGAAACCTGGATATTACTTCTAATTTAACTAGGAAAATCCACTATATGTTGGCATAATTTTGACGGACACATGGGTTAAAACATGTACATGCATAAGGAAAAAGATTCCTTTAAAAATGCGACCCATTTTTATGGGCAAACCCTGTCTCCTTTGATACCATAACTCTATTCCATATACAGTTTTAACCCTGTTCCATGTACATTTTGAAAATTTGAACTCTGTACCTGAAATATCACTTCTCCTGTCAAATCAGGATTTGAATCTACAAATTTTGTTGCCAATTCTTTTCTGTTAATAAGATTTGAAAGATGAAGATGATGGCAACAAACCTTGAAGATTTCAAGATTAGCATTAAATATGAACATATAATTTATTTGATAAGAGGTATAAAGCTGCTGCTTCAGTTTAATTTCTGATGGAAAACATTGTACGGGTTATTGTTATTTATATTGCTAATGTGTTTTTCAATAATCTTAATTCCAAATAGCTCATTTGTCATCTTTTCCTCCCCATATAAGGTGCTCACTAAATCAGAACTGAAATCTGGTGTTATGTAAATAATAGTACTTTGTGCTTTATGGTTTATGGCACTAGCTTTTTCAACATGTAATTAGAACTTCTATTTACTTGTGAAATGTCTCTGATGTTTTTAATGACGTATCTTTTGGGTTCCAGAAAATGGTCTGTTACCCTGGTTTTTTACACAGTTGACTTGCTTTGGAATCAATTTATCTGTCAACACAGGTTTAAATCTACACTGTGGGAGCCAGCGAGTTTCAAGAGACAGATGCAACAACTGGAGTAAGTCAAGTGAACTCTCTCTCCTCTTTTGTCCTAAACAGGCAAATATAAACAGACTTTTGCCATTTCCTGTTTAGAAGTAATGCCACTCAGGTAGGAGGTTATCCAAGGCCTCATTTGCACTGCAGGAATAATGTAGTTTGAGACCACTTTAACTGCCATGGCTCAGTGCTATGGAATAATGGGATTTGTCATTTGATGTGGCATCAGAGCTCTTTGACAAAAATTACTAAATATTGCACAGAACTACCAGTCTCAGCGGAACTGACAGTGAAACACACTTCCTTGGAGAGTGGCAGAGTCTCCTTCTTCACAGGTCTTTAAACAGAAGCAGAATGGCCATCCGATGAGAGGCTTTGATTGTGTATTCCTGCATGGCAGAGGGTTGGACTGGCTGGACCTTCTGGTCTCTTCCAACTCTATCATTCTATGCTTCCACGAATCTGATTTGCATGTGGAGAATTCTCAGCCAGAGAGCTCTTAAGTAGAGGTAAAGGTATTCCCTGTCGACAAGGTTGCTGTGTCCAGCCATAGGGGGCGAGTGCTCATCTTCGTTACAAAGCCAAAGAGCCAGCATTGTCAGAGACTACTCTGTGATCATATGGCCAGCATGTTGTTTACCTTTCCACCGAAGTGGTATCCACTTATCTATTTGCATTTGCATCATGTGGCACTTGGCCTTGAATTGCCAACCTTCTGATTTTCCAATCATCAGAATTGCACTTTAATCAAAAGATTTGTTGTGGAAAAGGATGTAGGAAAGGAAGAGACACACATCATCCATATGCCCATTTGTTTTGCCATGTATCTGAAGTATAGGATACCCACTGCAGATGTCTGTCGATGACTCCAGTCACACCAGAAGGAGACAAAGATGAAGTATGGATGAGGATATACTATAAAAATTAATCTCAGCAAGTTTGATGGCCATCTGCATGCAGCCAATCAATACATATCCTGAACTCTGATGTACAGACAGATACAGCTAAAAGGTAAAGGTAGTCCTTTGACATAAATGTCTAATTGTAACCGACTGTAGGGTGTGGTGCTCGTCTCCATTTCTAAACCAAAGAGCCAGCATTGTCAGAGACTATTGTGGCCCGCATGATTGCAAAGAACACAGTTTACCTTCCCATTGGAGTGGTACCTATTTATCTACTTGCATTTGCATGCTTTTGAACTGCTAGTTTGGCAGAAGTTGGGACTAATGAAGTTTATTTTAGCTGCAGCCATCTCCAGAGGAAAAACATCCAAATTTTAGCGCCCAGTTTTCCAAGTGAATTGGTCTTTTATAGTACTTTGAACAAAGAAAACTACAAATTATATCCAATTGGTAATACATGAGTTAAACATATACAGCCCTTTATGTTCACTGGATGCCAAACATACATACGTTCCTCCATCCCTCGTGGGTACCCATCAATCAAACTGTTATGTTTTCTTTTACTGTCTCCAGCTGTCTCTGCATTATATTCCTTTTTATCTGGGGTAACACCTTGTATCAGGAGCCAGTTCAAGGGTCTACATTCCAGAGCAGAGGATTTGACCTGACCTGAGATCTATCATCCTGGCAACTCT